>WOVY01002346.1:0-140567 GCA_013436015.1 Rhipicephalus annulatus
AAATTAGAGGCAAGGGGACTTGGCTTCAACAACTCTCTTTAGTCAAACAAGGACAACTCATTGATCAGGCCTACCTACAGCATAATCTACGCAGATGATATAGTGCTAATGGCCCACAACAAGGAAGATTTGCAGAGGTTGATGGGACATCTGCAGTAATGAGGGAGATAGGTTAGATTTTTAGATTCAGTTAGGAAAAATCAGTAGTCATGATTTTTAATGATAACAAAGGTAGTGAGCTTAGATAACAGGAAGTCACGCTAGAGATAACAGATAAATACAAATAACTGGCGTATGGGATAAGCAATGGGACCGAGTACCTGAGGGACCACGAAATATGCGTGACGACTAAAGATAACAGAATGCAGCAGTGATGAAAAATAGGGCACTGTGGAATTACAATAGGTATAATGTTGTGAGAGGAATATGGAAAGGGGTCATGGTTCCGGCTGATGTTCGGCAAACGCGGTTTTGTGCATGAGGTCAGAAGTTCAAGCAAGATTAGAAATCAGGCAACGTGAAATATGTAGGCTTGCTTAGGAGCTCACGAGAATACACCAAATCAGGGAAACAAGGTGATTATGGGATGGACATCATTTGATGGCAGGGAAGCTAGCAGCAAGATAAAATTTGAAGAAGCGATTGAGAGAAATGGGGAAGGAGCGTTGGGCTATGAAGGCTTTCAGCTACTTGTACATGAAATGTCAGTACAAAATGGAGGAAGAGAACCAGGAAATTGACTGGTAAATACTCAGAAAACAGCAGGTGGCCAAACCAGAAAGAACTATCGGTTAAAAAGAGAACTGCAGGAAACGGAGACTGACATGTGGAGAATTGGCATATTAAGAAGTCCGCACTAGAGATCTATCGAACTTTTAAGCAGGAAATTGCCAAAGAAAGAATCTATGATAATACTCAGGGTAGTTCTCTACTGTTTGAGGCCAGGACGGGAGTATTGCAAACCAAGACATCGGGCCAAATATGAAGAGGTAGACACAATATGCAGTGCGTGTGCGAAGAGAAAGAAAAAACTCTGCCGAAACACTTTACAATGCTCTGTAAAAGGCTTCACCTTATAGTTCAAGACGATGGCGCAGAGTTTTTCAAAGCACTGGTGTTTAGGGACAGGGAGGCAAAATAGACTTTAAGCGGGTAGACTTAACTAGAAGGAGGTTATCTGATTGGTGGCTAAAGTCAAGGCACGATTGAAAATTAAAAACCCTTCACTTTAAAGTACCCGTCCAACTTTACTATTTAAAGGAAAAAAAAAACCTAGTGGTTAGTTCACTAAGCATTACGGCTAGGTGACGTTAGCCGCCGCCCGATCTAAAGGTTACGGCCACATCCATCCATCTATCCAGCCAAGAATATGCTCTCTGGCTTGTTGCTTGTTGCTTCCAGGCCTAGTCAGGTAGATTTTCTGGCCTCACTGTTGAATTGTTTGCTCGGGTTGTGGCTTGCAACATTGCGGTTTTGGGCTTCGTATCTCATCATGTCCTCCAAGTGGAGGACATGTCGCAGTGTGAGGAGGGAGTACGACAAGGCGCTGATAGAATGAGCTATCAGTCTTACCAGGCAGGCGGTTGAGAGCGCACCGAGGCAGCTGACGCACACCAGCACTATCCGCTTCCTGTATAATACAGGCTAGGGAATTATAGAAACACAGAGCACAAATCAACTCTTGTGCCTCTCTCATGCACTCACAAGGCGGAACCTGCTTCGAACACTGAGGACCGAGCTAAGCAACACCATGCGTGACGATAAATCATGGTCTCCTATTGCAATAATGATTAGGCACGCATGCAACTTAAACCATTGTCACGCAAGATGAATTCACAACACCACGAAGTGAACCCAAGGCACGTGCTGATTATTATGTACGGTACTAGCGCTAAATTTATGCAGACGTTTAGTTGGCGCTGCAGTAGGCCTAGTTGAAGGAATGGCCCACAGCTACTGCTGTGATGGAGAACGGTGCTCATTAACATCTTCATGTAGATTAAAACGGCTTACCCCGAAATGACTGGGAGTGTCACGCTATCCCTAGCAGTGGCACATGCAGTTGCATATTTAACGATTACAGAAATGGCGTACCGATTTCCAAAGCACCTATCAATACTTCCGTCAAGCGTAGCACCAAACACTTTATCGCACATTTCGGGAAACATTCCTTTTTTCTCCCAATCTGGTGGCTAGGCATAACTACGCCCAAGAGTAAGCATGTTATTATGTATGTCGGAGGTATTTTCATCTGATCCCTGAAAAGGTATTTTCATCTGATCCCTAAACCCATGGAAAAAAAAGAAAATGGAATTCGCACCTGTCATCACATTGCACCCCATCACAGGAATGGGATCAGATTGGCCTGGCGCTCAATACCCCCTTACACTTAATCAGAGGTCGGTCTGGCACCAGCTCCAGACAAAACCATTTATAATCTCCTGTCTGGCACATCTGTTTTACTCTGCTCTCTCTCAACCAGAGTGCACCATGTACCTGTGGTTCACCCCTGGTGGATCTTTTTCACTGTTTGTGAATTGCACACAAAGCCCTTACTGGTAGATCCTATTCCCAATTCTTCACTATTCTCACGGGAGGGCCACTCTTTGGGCAGCTTACATCACGACATGTGCGTGTCATGATGTCAGTGCCGTATTTTTTAGAGTCGGCGCCGTCTTTTCTTTCTCTTTTGCTCCTTCCCTGTCCTGTGTTTCTGGTGTTGCGCTGCAAACAAGTGAAGATGTTAAAGAACACCAGATGTTCAAAATTTGCTTCTCATTAATATATCGTGGTTTTGGGAATTAAAACCCCAGATATATTGAAAGAAGATGCATGAAAAGGGAAGGATGATATTGAAAACTGGCAAAAAAGGGATGACAGCCTTCTTAAGCTATGCTGCCATTGAGATTTTCAGCTGTTCACGCAATTCTCACACGTGGCTTTGATGCAGCTATGCACATATCACACAAGCATGCTGACTGTACAGTTAGTATAACTGCAACCTTCATGTACCAAGCCTTCATGTACCCTCTTTGAAATTTCAGAACATCTGAGTCAGTGTTAGCATCAAGTTATGTTCTTCATGCTGGGGAACCAGTGTGATGAGTTACCATTTCTACAGAATGAAGCCCTGTCTACCTGGAACAAGCTGCAAGATATATAACTAACGGCCCCAGGGCCAGTCAATCTCTGTCCGGCTTGGATGCACCAACTGATTCCCTTTATCATCAACCCTCAATAAAACTAGCAAATGTTTGTACATGTGCAAGCAGTGTCATTCAATATCTTAGGAAATGCTTGTGAAGCAATTTCAAGGAGAATCGTTTTTCTGATCTCATAGTGAGGCATTAGGAACACCTTAGTCACACCAAATGCCATTATTCAATGAGAGAAACAAGAGAAATATTTCACTGGGAACTATGAAGTAAACAAAAAAACAAATGTTTTCAGATACTGCGAGATCATTTCATAAAAAAGCTCAGAAGATGCTATGTGTGGCCACATTTAATCTGTGCAAGCATCGTGTGGTTACAAAATTCTGTACCAAACATAGGTTCAGCTTTCTGGAATAGACCGCGCTGCACAAGCTAGCTCAGTGCATGCACTTCTGTACCCTGCCAGAGAATATTTTTACCACCAGTATGTTGTAACGTGAAGTGAAATGGTGATTGCATACTAGGGCGCGTCCTGCAGGACCCCAATAAAGTTGTTTCACTTGATCGGTTGGTGTGCTGTAAGCAGAACATTTTCAAGAAAAATCGTATAGTTTGGAGGAGGACTTAAGCAAGGAAAGGTGTAGATAAAACACTGGATTCACTGGCATTATCCTCACCAAGTATAACATTGTTTTTCTGGTGAAGCTTTGTGTCTGAACAGCGAGCAGGATAAGCTGGTAAAACATGCAAAATGGGAAGTCTAGCACAGCAATCTGTGCAGTACTGCTCATTTCATGGAGCATTAATTTCACAGGCTTTGCTCATTGTTAGCGTTAAGCCTATATTATGTCCACTGCAGGGTGGAAGCCCAATCAATGTTCCCTGTCCTGTATGAGCCAATTTCATATTATGGCTGATAATTTCTCGATCTCATTGGAACTAATCACCTGCCACCCTCTGCTACAATTCATGTGTCCTAATATAAATTAATTGACATTACTGACCTGTCATCCATCTTTTCTTCTCATTCCCAACTAATGCATTCATTTTTGATAAACTCTGCTTTCTTCCCATGTCTTAATATTATGCTAGCCTTTTTTCATTTTTCTGAAACATTATCTTTGCTCAGAAGCTAGAAGTTATCAGAAAGAACATAACGACATTCTACCTCCTGAGCATATGGCATCATCAATACAAAAATGTACTAAAAGTGAGAAAACATCCTATCTATATAAGAGGCCCTAAAATACTGCAGGAGGCAACAAATAAACTGGTATTTGTATAAAGGCAGTGACAAAAACTTTGACTACTGTCATTTATTCTGATTCTTGGGACATCTTTTTTAGTACATCATAACACATAATTACACATTTACACAATTTACTCAGAGGAATTGCCACCACGTGCATTGAGGCCACCCTTCAGAAGTCATGTGAGCACAAGGATGAGGTAAGCCTTAAAAACCAGATTAAAAGACTAAAGGATGCTGGATATCCCAACAGCACCATCACACCTGTGTGCTAAACCTTCCTGCAGAAAGTCAAGTTAAACAAAACAGGACCAAAATAAAAACAGAATGACCAAAGATCTTTGCATTCTATACCGTACGTACATAGGGTGTTTCACAATATAAAGAAAATAGCGAGCCGATATGATTTTATCTTGTTATTTGCCATCTCTTGCAAGTTTTCAAAAGTGTGTGTACTAAAAAGCAACAGGAATAGCCATTATTTCACCATTCTTCACGAAAATAGGCATACTGAATGCCAATATAATGTTGTGTATGAGATACTATTGACACGTGGAAACGTAAACATAAGACAAACTGGGCAATGCCCCAATGTTTGAGCAAGACAGCATGCTTAAAATGTTAAGAATGGCTATGGTAGTCGCATGGCCATACACTGTAAAGAATGTAAGTGCAGTTCTATGTTTCATAAAACACTGTTTTTGAAAAAAGCAAGAACAAGAAATGAAAGAGAGACTGTGAAAGCATTTTCTTGTCAGGAAGGCCATGGGTCAGTGCATCAGTATACCTTCACTCATCCATTCGGAGAGAGAGTATTCTTTTCTCAGTTAAGATTATATTATCATGGTCTCACATGTGTCGTTGTGCATGAGCACTGTTCTTGTACTCTGTAAAAAAGTGGGCGTAGTACCTTCAATAAAATTTAGTTGGCAGTCAGCGCTCTTTCCTGTCCTTTTTGTCTCTTCCTCAGCTTCTCTCACTGTTACTAGAACACAACCACGATGAACCAACTTGCCCAGATTAAGCTATTGTTGACGAAAAGTCAGAGCATGAAAATACTTCAGGGGCTCAGAACCTCCTCACTACCCGTCTAGTTACGGCCCTGGTCTATGTGTTCCGAGAGTGAAGCACTAGTGGAGCTATCTAACTACCTAACGGTGAGGAGGGTTTGTGTATACTCGAGCTTGTTTCATGACATGATGAGAGGTGGCAGGTTGTTGAAATAATATGCTGTGTGGGAGGTCAAGATTTTGATTGAGAACGCTGAGTATGAGCCAGTGACATTAGGCGTTCAAGACTTTTTGCGATATTCACTCTAGCATAGGACCTTGGTTGGTGGTTGACGTGTGCATTTGATCACATTGTAGTCTTCCATCATAATTTTTTTGCCACTTGGCGTCGACGCTCTTGAGTTGTACCAAAGTAATTAAGCATCCAGGTACAAGTATCTTCTGTCAGTGTTTCAATGAAGAGCTGAATAAGAGTAATAGCTTCCATCGATACTTCTGGCATTGGTGTATGCACATTTCTTTTGAAGTTCTCTTGTAAAAAAGGCATTAAAGGTATGTTTTTGTGACTTTTTAGTGTTGGCCAGAACTGCTGGTGTGTCCGAACGGCTCTTCGATTGGTTGTGGTGTTGTCTTGTTCAGGGCCACAGAGCTTTCAGTCTTTTTTTATATTTGCCTTCACAGGAATGCTCTTTGCATGCTTCTTCAGTACTTTGTATTATTCCTAAAGCATTGACTTCCAGATTTTGATTGTGGTGCTTTAATATAGTGTTCAACTTCACGCTAGCTTCATTTGCACGCAAAGCAAGAACTCAGGAGTATGGTAACTTTTGCTATGGGTTTTCCCTTCTTCAGTCTACTGCATTTTTGCCTGTGTTGTCTAAGCGCTGACAGCCTCGTGCGACAGCTTATTTTTTTTTTGTGCACTTATTGTGTGCCAATGACTTATTTGCCTCTTCAGCTAAAGACTTTTTGTATTATAAGAGAAAGCTCTGTCTGTATTGCTTTTGTCATTTGCTGATGGTGTATCTTCAGTATCTTTTCTCAGTGTACACTATACTTGAATGGAAGAGTAGCATGACTACCTTCAGCTGTTAGCAGGCTTTTAGCTGCTGTAATACTGATTGATGCTCCTTTCTCGGGCGTTCTATTTTGGATGGTTGGCATGTCATTGCTTCTTTTAAACTTTAAAACTGCAGGTGCACCTTTTTCTGGTTACACCTGGTATATTTTTGCAGTGGTTATATATATATATATATATTGCTAACTTGAGAAACAAGGCCTCTTTACGTTAGGTGCACATCAGGTGGGAAGAGTACTTCTATTACTTGCCAAGATTGTGGCCCCTTATGGTGGGAATCATAATGCACTGTTGATGTGTCAAATTCACATAGCATAATTCCAAGGCACTCGATCAATATCCAAGGAAGAAAATTATGTTCTTTTGCGTGAGTTTCAGCAACTCATAGTAATTTGTATGTAAATGAATACTTCATAATTCTTGGCTGTCATGTTTTATGGAAGCACATGTGCTTCGTTAATAACAAAAAAACACGCACGCTCACGCCACTGCAGTGGCGTGAGCGTGCGTGTTTTTTTTTGTTATTAACGATTTGCCCTATGCATTCACGTTTCTTCTTTTTTCGTGTGTCGTACTTCTCGTATCGCGCAGCCTACCGTTTTGGGCACACGTAAAAAAAGTACATAAAAAAGATGCGTTCCACGCCGAAATTCGCGTTCGCAACGAGCTGGGCACCGACAGGGTGCCCTACGACGCCCACACACTCCGCAACACCTTACCAACCGTTCGCTGCGATGTTGTTGGGAATTCGTGTCTTCGTTGCATGAATAGAGCGCGTGCGTGCGTGCGCACGCGCGTCTGTGTGTTAGATCACGGCAACTGCATCTGTTGTATGATTCAGTCACCATAACGCAACTGACGACCCCCGCTCTTCCCACACGTCAAGCAGCAGCAAGTGCCGTTAACTGTACTGTGCTGTGAACGCAAAACAGATTCGAATAGGTCGCGTAGATAGCTAGCCCGACACATGATACGATAAGATTTGCGTCAGATATTCGACGTCTACATGCTCGCGTAAGACAGCGGTATCCGCAGCAGCTTCGTCATACGTACGGATAGCACCGCATCGGACGTCACGTCTGACAGAGAAACTTGATCGGTTTTTTTTTCTCACTTAGAAAGTCTACCTTGCACAACTTCAACCAACGATTATGCATTTCAACGAGCTGTGCATGGTTTAATGATTGATTGATTGATATGTGGGGTTTAACGTCCCAAAACCACCATATGATTATGAGAGACGCCATAGTGGAGGGCTCCGGAAATTTCGACCACCTGGGGTTCTTTAACATGCACCCAAATCTTAGCACACGGGCCTACAACATTTCCGCCTCTATCGGAAATGCAGCCACCGGAGCCGGGATTCAAACCCGCGACCTGCGGGTCAGCAGCCGAGTACCTTAGCCACTAGACCGCCGCGGCGGGGCATGGTTTAATGACGAAAAGATAGTTCTAATATTGTGCCCGGCACATATATTACTCTCACTATAACTTGAAAAATCGGCGCGTGAATTGGGGCCAGAACAGCGCCAAAAAGCAGCACACGCAGAAATTGGCTCATATTCTAATATTATGACATCGTGATGTTGACTTTCCAGCTGACGCCGGCAATAACGTTCAAACGGCGGGCCAATAATGCCGGTCTTATTGGATGGCTCCGCCCATATTGGCTGCTACTTGTACAACATGGCCCGATGTGTCCGTTCTAATAGGCCGGCACAGCCTATATGGGCGGAAAGTTCTGAAAGCTGGCCCAATATAACCAATCTAATAGACTGGCACAGCCATCATTGGCGGAATGTTGTTAATGCTGGTCCAACATAGCCGTTCTATTCGGCTGGCAGAACCAATATTGGGGGTACGTTGTAAACGCTGGTCCAACGTCGCCGTTCTATTTGGCTGGCACAGCCAATCTTGGCGGTACGTTGTGAAAACTGGGCCGTTCATGGGCCAGGCAATGCCGATCTATCCCCAATATTGGGCCAACCTTCTGTGCTGCCTGGGTTACGATCGGCGAAGATGGAAGTCCGGTGAGGCGGCGGCTGCGACGAAGTCCTGGTAGTGAAGCTCCCGTCTTTGGGTTAGTCCTACCCAGCACCTTACACCAAATTGTTACACAAGGCAAGGTAACTTAATGGGGGTTTTAATGGGCCCTGAGTCCGCGATCACAGTATGATGATGATCACCACCGCCATGGCTCGTACCCACTCAGGGGGATTGCAGTGGAGGCAGCGTCGTGCCCACGCTTCCCTTGTTTTTCCTGGTAGTGATACTTTGTATCAATATGTTTTTTATCTCGTAAAGTGCTAGGTAGGAGCCTTTGTAGCACCACGCTAGATTTGGCCAGCTACCCGCGCCGAAAAAAAAGTGAGCCGCGTGGCTCGAGAAGCGCGAGCTACGAGGAATACAGAACTACCTAACTCCTAGCCTGGCTGGACGTTGCAGCGGTGATTTCGCCTACGCCAGCGTCTCAAATAAAAGCTGTGACCTTGGCATGCGCTCGTGGCCACCGTCTCGACTTACTTTTCTTCAAGAGTGGCGATGCCCCCTCTGAAAAAGGCATCGTACTGATGCCGTAAGAAAAAACTAAGGGTTTTTTCAGACTATGCGCAAAATGTGCCGATGCTTCGGAAGAAGCACAAGCTTGAGCGCAAGGAACGCTTTAAACAACATTCAGACTACAGTCCTGTCCCTCGTTAAGAGCGCAACAGTCCTCACGTACGTGAACGTATTTGTTGGAAGACCCGTTACATTTGCGTATGGTAAGACTACGTAAGTTACGACGAGACTAATCAATGCCATGCAGTCGGCTACTCTTTTGCGGGGATGCAAGTTCATGCCTCCCCGGAGAGAAACAACGGCCGCCGCAGTAGACTCTGTGCAAGATGGTGTCTGCTCTTTCAAACGTGAGACAACGCTATAGCACTTTAGTGCGACGGCGTTATTTTGATTTCGCTTTTGTTCGGCAGATTGTGTTAGAAGTGGTGTGTCCGCACTCTGTTCGAGCTGCGACGGCGCTTGTATGAACATGCATTTCCATTCACTCCTGTGAAGAAGCGCAACGTGTGCAATGGTGGTACGGATGACTAGTCCTGTTCACGATCACAACGCTTGTAACACACACTACGGGCGTTACGACAGCTGCATGCCCTGGGACCATAATGACCACTGTATGAACTTACCATAAGTACAATAATAAAAAATAAAGAATAAGTACCAGCAATCAAACTCACGAACAAAATACAGTCCTCAAGTTCGCGCATGAAATTCCTTGAGGTGCACGACATGGACGACTTCAGGTCGAACATGACACCATTGAGAGTTCGCAATGCCGTCGTGCACAACGTCGTAGTCGAGTTCGCTGAGACATTGACCTACAGTGTACGGTCCGAAGTACCGCTGCAGAAGCTTTTCACTAAGCTTACGTCGGCGTATCAGCGTCCATACCCAGACAAGGTCTCCTGGCCGGTACTCCACGAAGCTTTGTTGAAGATTGTAACGGTGGCGGTCGGTTTCCTGCTGATTCTTGATGAGCAGGCGAGCGAGGTGACGAGATTCTTCCTCGTTCTGAACGTAGGCGGTAACGTAGAGGTTCTCTTCGTCAGTGACGTTAAGAAGCGTAGCGTCGAGCGCCGTTGCCGGGCTCCTTCCATTGACCAACTTAAAGGCGTCATCTGCGTTGTTTCTTGGACGAACGTATGGTACGCGAAGGTCACATACGGAAGGATTTATGCCCACGTCTTGTGTTCAATATTGACGTACACAGCCAGCATATCGGCGATGGTCTCATTAAGACGTTCGGTGAGGCCATTGGTCTATGGATGGCAGGCGGAGATCCGGCGGTGATTTGTCTGGCTGTACCTCATGATCGCCTTAATTAGGTCCACTGTAAAGGCCGTACCTCTGTCAGTAACGATGACCTGCGTAGCTCTATTGCACAGGACAACGCTATCGACGAACAGCTTCCCTACCTCGGTAGCACTGCCTTTGGGCAGGGGTCTTTTCTCGGCATAGCGTATGAGGTATTCAGTAGCTACAATGATCCTGTGGCTCAAGAAATTTGACGTTGGGAAAGGCGTCAGTAAACCCATGCCGATTTGCTGGTACGGCTGGTGAAGTAGCTCAATAGGCTTGAGAAGTCCGGATGGCCTGGCCGGTGGTGTCTTTTGTCGTTGGCAGTCCCGGAATCTCTACACACTGCGAGTGACGTCGGTGGAAAGCCGTGACCAGTAGTAATTCTCTATTCTTGCGAGCGCACGGGAAGCACCGAAATGTCAAACCTTCTGACCGTCATGTGGAGCATGCAAAACCTCTGGACAAAACGCTGAATGTACTACGACAAGGTATTTGGCCCGCAGTGGCGAGAGGGTTATCTTCAGGAGAACGGTGTTCTGCAAAGAAAACGACTTAACCGCTCATTTGAATACTTTTGGAACAACGACGGCCTTTCCCTCGAAGTATTCGACAAGGCTCCTGAGTTTCAGGTCAGCTCGTTGTCCCTCGGCGAAGTCGTCAGCACTGATGATTCCTAAGATGTAGTCATCGTCTGCGTAGTCCTTTGGTGGTGGTTCGATGGGAGCAAAAGACAGGCAGTCGGCGTCAGAGTGTTTTTTTAGACTTGTAAACGGCGGTGTAATTAAAAAAGCTAATCAGGATCAAGTTCGTCACGCTGGTTGTCCACACCCTGCAAGGGCCAACGGACTCTGATATGACGCGGTAACACGACGTTTATCTCAAATGACAGGGACAATACAGCAAACACTGAACTACAATAGGAACCACACAAAACGAAAGAAGCTAAGATTGGTTTGAAAATTGACTGAGGAGTTCAAGGTAGAATGTTAAAAACCTAACAGCCAGATGGCCGGTACGACGGACGCTGACGAGGGGCAGGGCAGAAAGTGGTGAAAAAACGCTGAGGAATGCGATCACGTGTCAACGTGCGACGCTCTGGTGATGACGGCGCCTGACGGCGTGGGTCCAACGACGCGGCAGTGAATCCGCATCAAACAAGCGGTGCTCCATGCAGAGAATGGCGAGCCCGCCCAGCAAACAGCTATCGTCCAGACGTGGGGCTCGGTCATATCGCGACCATTTACCAGGCTACATCCATCGCTTTGCTGAACTGCTGACTGCGGAAGCGCCTAGCCAAGATCCACGAAGCTCTAAGCAAGGAACTGAGCATCAGGCCATACCGCACCCCCAGATGCAGTACTTGTGCCGGCAACGCCACCCCTGCTGCTTGTTGGACGGTAGCAGCTTAGATGGCTGAGTTCCCTGGCCGAAGCCTGGATCACCGGCATGCGACGCTTCAGCCCGCTGTGTTCTTTCTCCGCTGCTTGGGCTATTTCGCAGTCGCAAAGATTACCGCCACGTAATGCTCGGACGTGGCCTAATCGTGGCACGACACCTCTAAAGGGCACCATAGGTCTTCAGCTCATTGGCTGACCTCACGCACAAAGGTGACACAAAATGACATGCGCTCGTCGCCACACCATCGTAGTTCTCATCATTTTAGGGGCGAACGTCCTTAAGCAATGGGTCGTGCGTCCGTGGTGAATGTAGTAGTCGTCCGAGTAGTAGGTAGCCACCTCCACGGCCAAACGTGAGGAGCGGCACACGCGCACTCTTATGAATTCAGGGAGAAACCCGCGCACTTTAGCCATAAATTAAAAGGTTATTGTTTCTTAAGAAACAACCTACAGAGACGGGTATTGTTGACTAAATCTCCGATACAATTTGTCTTATATATGATCCTCGCTAAAAAGACTCGTAAGAAAATTGCGCACTTTGATCACAATCTGGCCGGAAAAGGTTTCCACGTTAAACGCACCGGGCGTAACCTCCTTGGTTTTAGCGTGGTTTAGTAAGGGTTGAGCCTTAGTGCCATGAACTAGTAGTGGTGAAATGCGGAAACTAGACATGAAGCACAAGCCGTAAGAGAGTGCGCGTGTGCCACTCCTCTAGTCCGACCATGCCACCTCTCGTTTAGTCCTTCTTATGTGCGCTGGATTGCGGTATTTCTATGTGATGAATATATGATGAAAAGATGCGAGATGGTGGTACTTAGAGTGTTGGCTAGATGGATGGACTGACGTACGCATGGACAAATGCACGGACAAACATAAGGACGGGCGCACACCCTGAGAAGCGCACGCTCAGATGGGCGGATGAACCAACGTGCGAATGCTCGGACAGTTGCTCAGACGGACGGACGGAAGCAAGAACGAACGGACGGACGGAAGCGCAGATGGACTGATAGTTGCTTCGCCCCCCTCATCATAACGCTCTCTCTGAATATGCTGTGATTTTTTTCTCGACTCATCAGAGATGGTAACGCCAAATTCCTGAAGTCTCAGGCTCCACCGTAGGAGGCGACACGAAGGATTTTTCAAGTTAGCAAGCACAAGGTGTGGTTGTGGCTCACAACATTGAAGTGCCTGCAGTAAAGGTAAGGCTGGAACTTCGATATAGCGCAGAGGATTTCAGTGAAGCCTTGTCCGTTGTAGAATAGTTGGCCTCTGCTTCCGATAGCGACAGGCTAGCAAAACAGATTACTCTTTTCGGTCCGCTAGTCCTCTGCACAAGAACTGCACCAAGTCCTACTACGCATGCGTCGGTGTGTGTGTATTTCTGTCTCGGCGAATTCGTTGAAATGCGCAAGTAGTGGAGGCGCCTGAAGGCGTCAATTCGGTTCCTGAAATGCTTCCATCTGCGTCTTTCCCCACTTAAACTCTACGTCGGTCCTAGTAAGGTTAGTGAGTGGCTCTGGGATGTGAACCAAGTTTTTGACGAACCGCCTTTATTAGGCGCACAGGCCAAGAACTCGATGCATGACCTTCTTGTCGGTGGGCGGCAAGAATGAGGCAATGGAAGCTGTTTCCTGCGGGTCAAAACGGACACCGCACTTGCTGATTACATGACCCGGGAACAAGAGCGCCTCGTATGTGAAGCGGCACTTTTCTGGCTTTAGGGTGAGTACGCGATTCTTGATTGTTCGCAGTACAGGTTCAACGCGCCGGAGGGGTTCGTCAAAGTTTCAGGAAAACACCACGACGTCATCCAGGTACACAAGGCAAGTCTGGCACTTTAAGCCAGCCAGTACTGAATCCATAACGCATTGGAAAGTCGCGAGGGCCAAGCAAAGACCACCGGCCATGACCTTGAGCTCTAAAAGGCCGTCCCGTGTTATGAAGGCACTTTAAGGAGAGAAGCTCCTTAAGGCGTGGGTTGAGCGTCCCGTCCTTAATGAATGTAGCCACTTTTAGTTAGTTCTTGAGCCGGCCGTAGGGCGATACTTGTACATAAAACAAAATGAATATACGGTGAAATGTGCAAATGTTATGATACTTTCAAGGCAGCACACCACCATTGGGCCAATCTTGGACTCGTTTCGGCTAAACGTCGGAGCCGCTATCGGTCTGAGGTCGGCTTTTGGTCAAGTACAGCTTTTTTCTGTGGCGCAATTATGTAAAAATTCCAAATCCGGACGGAGGCGGTCTGTCGGTGACGTCAAAAAGTAGGCGGTCCGCAGCGGTCGCGAGGACGAGAGGAAGTGAACAGCCAATGAGGGAAATGAAGGCTTGCGTCATCATTTTGACGTTGACTTGGGGGCCGTATAGCAAAGTAAAAAGTGTTTGTAACATGTTCAGAAGTGTTTGACTATTATTGCGCACTATTAAAAGTGTTGGAACTAGTTTTCAATTGTTTAATAAGGAATACGATACAATCCAAACGTATTGTTTCTGTTATTGTTCTAAACAACGCTAAATTTAGCGGGACGATTTGTGGTGGCGCTAGGTACAACTTTGTTTCAAGCAGTTACTGTTTTCAAAACTCCACTACTAAACGGCGCAACTTTCGAAGCCGTTGGCTCAGTCGAGCGCAGTCATGGCGGAGGGCAACGGCACCGCTAGCCACCAGCAGCAGCGGCTCATCCGCGTTTCCGAGGGTCAGCGCGCGCTGGTGCTCGCCTTTATGAGCAAACATCCGCAGCTCGCGGCGAAAGCCATTGAGCTGCAGCATGGCGTCACGGTCGCCGACCGGCGGCGGCTGTGGCAAGAGCTCAGCGACGCGCTGAACCTTGAAGGCCCTGCGCAGAAAAGCGTGGATGACTGGCAGGCTTGGTGGCGCAGGCAGGTGCACGAGGCCCGCCGTGACGCCGCCGCCATCAAAGAGGCACAAACGTGAGTGACCGTTGAATGTGCGGGCGATTTGTTCTTTGACATTGGTGTATATTTCCAGGGGCACTGGAGGGGGTCGTCTGCCAGGCTTCCGGGGTCGCGTGTTGCAACTCACCGGGTTGGCACGCTTCGGTGGCGTCTTCGGTTCCCTCGAATATCAACAGGTAAGCACTCTGCCGCCGCAGTATCACGGGTTCCTGAGCGGTGCCATGACAGAGTTTGCCCATTTTGTAAGGGGTGCCTTTAGGGGAACCTTGTTGAACAGTAAGATAGTGCAGGAAAAAGAATTCAAAAGCAGGTAGGTTTGTCAACTGAAATCTCGCTTTGCAGCCCTTGCAGTAAAAGGCGTATTTATTTATCAAACAGACACGAAATGCCTGCGGGCAAGTGCATGCACTAAAATGGTAATACGTGATATCAATGACCACTGAATAGCTGCAGAACGTTTCCGCAGATGTTTAGTAGGTAAGGTTGTAAAATAGCCAGAGTAACGAATACCCTTTTTCTGAAAGATTATGCCCACGACACTTTCCAGCAGGCGGATGTTCCCGCTCCTGCAATGGAGGTCGAGGTGGAAGCCACTGAAGCGGCTGCAGCAGGTGACAGTGACACAGCCACACGTAAGCATCTGAGAACTTAGTGTTTTATTGATTATAGGACGTATGTGCGCCCAGTTCGTGAACTTTTATTCTTTACTCCACAGAAGCCCCCCCAAGTTACCTGGAAAGCGGCCCCGCTGCACCGGGTAAGTTATTGATCATCAAAGTGTTTTGAGAAAATAACCTCTCGTATGTTATTCGAATTGCCCAATTATCCACAACATGGCCATAGACTTAAAGCCTACCACAGCATGCGGTGACGAAAATGCTGCATGTTTGCAGTGCCTCAGCCTCCTGTGCGGCCTCGCCGTCGACAGAGGCCACGGCGCACCGACACCTTGTTGCGGGTGTCTTCCCAGTGCGACCAGAGCCTCGAGCTGACTGAGAAGTTGCTTGATGTGAGTAGACCGTTTGTTTAAATTTTACGTAAAGGGTGTGAACATTTTTGATGCTCTGTTATGATGACTGAAACCAACTTGGGCTGTAAATAAGAAACATGCATTGTATTGAGGGCACGGTATCTGACATCTGCAATGATAAACTGCCGGGCAAAAGGTTGGTTAGCCCTGAAAAGGGCTGTTTGATTGTAAGAGATGCATTTGAGGAGATGAATGAAGAGTAGTTCCAGCAATTGTTTGTTGATCCAAACGAAGAGGGCATAGCTTGTACACGAAGCTTCACACTTTCAAATGATGCCACCAGGCCAATGAATTTTCAACTGAGGGGAAATTGTTGTTCACGTTGCAATTCTCCGCAGCAGCAGCTTCGAGCCACGAGATGGTCGAGAGTTCTTCAGCAGCTCATCCAAACATTTCCACCATGATGATTCACTGCAGGAGGTGCGGGGGATCAGAAGGTCAGCCTTGCACTTAACTTCTCTGGCGCGGCGTATGGTAGCAGCACTGGAACGGGCGGCCGCAGCACAGGAGCGGACGGCCGCAGCACAGGAGCGGGCGGCCGCAGCACAGGAGCGGGCCGTGGCTGAGGGCCCTCTGCGGGAAAGAGATACATAGTTATCTATTTTGATGTTCGATATATGCGTTTATTTTAAGTTTTGCATCATGTTTTTAATGTTTTAAATGGTTATCATGCATTATGGGTTTATTAGTTTTTATATGTTTACGTGTTGCAGTCAGCGTACCATATCATACGTTGTTTTTTTACATTTAATACATATTACTACCTTTAAGTTAGCATTTACTTTGTACAAGGAGTACAGCATTTTTTTCTTCACATGTCTTTCATCTATTTTGATGTTCGATATATGCGTTTATTTTAAGGTTTACATCATGTTTTTAATGTTTTAAATGTTTATTATGCATTATTGGTTTATACTACCTTTAAGTTAGCATTTACTTTGTACAAGGAGTACAGCGTTTTTTTCTTCACGTGTCTTTCATCTATTTTGATGTTCGATATATGCGTTTCTCAATTTATGTTCGACCTACTCCGTGAGGCAGAGTCTCCCCCCTCCCCCCACCATCTTAAAGGTGTCTAGTCATCCAAACAAAGACCAAGAGCGTATAGTTGACATTTTTTGTGAATGTTTTTAGCACTGTGATATTTGTGTTGCCTCACTGTTTTCTAGCTCACTGCGCTTTTTATGCAGCATTACCACATAGTGTTGGATTGTGATATTTTTTGGCCTCACACTGTTTCGCAGCTCGCTGCATTCTTTATGAAGCATGTTTACCTGCCGAAAATTGCTTACACTGTGATATTGTCATTTCAGCGCAATGAGGCTAAGGTACAACTACAACCAAGTCTTTTTTGAGATCACTAAACTAGCAAGTGGGTATGTCGCACAGTTTCACTGATGAAAAGGGTCATCATCACAGCAACATGCCAGCGACTGTTTTCATTGTAAATTACTCATTGCAGGAATTAATTTTGAACGTGGTATGCTTTGGGAGCAGCGAGATTGCTGAGCCAAATATTCATGCCGTGTGTCATTAAAAGAACCCACATGTTATTTGCTGCTTTGATTTACGTATTTTGTAGCATTGCAGTATAACTGTAGTCGGGAATTCAAATCAAATGAAATATTATTTAAATATTTATACAATGTTGAGGACAATGAACAAAAAGCCGGCACGGCATTGTGCTCGGCAAGCCTAAATGTGTACAATTGAATGCTTGCAGTCAATGACTATGAGAAGAGACGGACATACGTATCATGCGTTCTTGCAACATGTTTTTAATGTAACTGCAATTTTTATGCGTTTTCGTGAAAGAAGTTGTGTGACGTTGCTGCATTGTTCCCACAATCATTTGATGGCAACAGTCAGCACAGGGTGCCCCTCATATGCGCTTGCTTCAATCTAGTCTGTTGTGACTGTGATCACTGATATTGAAGAGGGTGTTTCCGTTGCCTAATTTATGTGACATTTAAAGAAAATGCAGCATTTTTCCATTCCCACCATGCATCATGTTGAAGCATGGGTAAGTACTTTGTGTTGTGGCAAACACAGCCCTGTCTTGCCTGGGTGCACTAGAATTAGTATGAATAAATTATGTGTGTGATATGACAGCTTACCGTGTTCCTGTGCACTTCAAAAAAGGCCCACGACAGCGCTGCGCTGCTGCTGTCCTCTGAGCAGCACGTTGCGGGGTGTGAGCACATGGCTCTCTCCTGGCTCCTTATCGTCATCCTCAACTGGTGGCATGTCCCCAACATACTCATCCAAGGTCCAGTCCCCCGCGTCCAATGCAATGTTGTGGAGAGCAGCGCAGGCATAAACAATTCGCCCTGCTCGATCGGGGTTGTAGAGCATCGTTCGAAAGTGCTGCAAGCAGCGGAACTTGCTCTTCAACACTCCGATACATCATTCCACAACATTGCGCATGGATGCGTGCTCCTTGTTGAATCGGCCTTCGGAGGTGTTGCCGGGGTGACTGCCAGGAACTGGAACGAGGAGCCATGGCTCGAGGGGATACCCTGCGTCTCCTGCAATAGAAAAATGGCGGCTGAGTGCTCTACCCCAGTTAGTTCACATTAATACTTACCAAGCAGATATTCGCCGGGCTGCAGCTGTGCAGCTAGACGTGCACGCAAAGAGTTGTGTTCCCAAACCCAGGAGTCGTGGCACGAACCTGGGAATCGTGGGTCCACGACAAGGATGCGCAGCCGTGCGTTGCACACCTGTAATGAGTGATACAAAATAGTACTGCATCTATGCTCCAAACAAACCCCTTCTTTCTACACATAAGCCGGAAACAATGCATACTAGTACAGTCATTGGTACATGCAGCTTCACCTAGAGGGGAACACAGGGACAGGGTGTAGCAACTGAGGAGGGAAGGGGGCAATGACCATTCCCCTGTACACATGGCTAGGACTTCCACTGAATGATCGATAAATGAAAACCTACGCCATGCTATTGGGAAAGAACACTCGTACATACCACAGCTAGCCTATGCAATTGTGGTTATAAGTACTTTCGTGTTTGAAATACTTCCCTATCGTGTGTATAATTCTGCTACGACTACAGCCCATAATCTTATTACCTTCAAAATGCTCAACTTCATTGCGCATGCATGCCAGAACGAAGACAAAAATACGACAACTGGCTCACTTACACAAACACTTGCCACTTATGATAACCGAGGCCATGAGAGCCACCAACTAGCACGCACCCGTTTATCCGCATGTTCTCCCTTATTCTTTGAATTGGTACTTTTCCCAGCTCCGACGTCAAAACTGAACAGCTACTCCGATGGGCGAGTAAGAAAGGATCCGAACGGTACTTACGATCATGACGTTCAGGGCATAATAGCCCTTTCTGGACATGAAACTCGCCGTGTCGGCCAGGCTGTATCCCTCTGGCTTGCGAATGGCGACCAACGTGCCGTCGACACACGCCAGCACCCCTGGGATGCAACCACGTCGTGCAAACTCCGCCTTCGCCTCATCCTTGGCAGCTGTGGTCAGTGGGAAGTCCACCACCCTTTTTCTAGCAGCCACGGTAATGATCGCCTCCGTCACCTCGTGGATGGTGTTGCTCACCGCCGGCTGAGACATGCCGATGTGTTCCTCGCGACCAATGCTCAGCTGGAAGCTACCGGTGGCGAAAAATCGCAGCGCGCACAACACCTTTCTCTCTGTGGAAAGGCCACTGGCTCGCTGGCATCCGATGATAGGGTCAAGTTCGTCGCACAAGCTACGCACTGTTCGTTTGGACAGACGAAAACATTGCCGGAACTCTTCTTCGCTGAACTCTTCAAATGCATCTTTTACCTCGCGTCGTCGCCTCTGATCGGTTGAAGCTACCGCACAGGCAAGACGAAGTACCATGTCAGTGGGAAGCGCCATGTTGTCTAAGTGCCCCGGTGCCGAAAAGTCGCGCATCCTTTCCATTTCAATCCAATCCCAGGCCACCTTGCAGCCGTTTCAATCCATCCGGTTGCTTTCGGACGGTCTCTCCGGCCGTTCCTTCGCCTTTCTCCGAAAACCGCGAAAAAAAAGTCACGTGACACCCCACCCACGTCATTCATAACGTCACAGCGTTCGTCACAGCTTGTATGGGCCAATCGCGTGCGACTCAATGGAAGAGACCGCCTTTGTCCGGATTTGGAACTTGTACATAATTGCGCCACTGATGTCGTTTCATTGTTCAAGCCAACCTGGGTCGACGTTCTGCCGTTGCATTTGCCCATATTCAGCCAACGCCGGCCCTCTCTACACTTGCCAATGAAGGCCCGTGCTTTCACCATTGGAGCTTCCGAATATATGTCCTTCATAGGGCCGTTCTCGTGCCACGTCGTTGCCAAGAAATGTAATTATTACGCCGACATTCGCTTTACGACGGATATTGGCTGCCACTGGCTTGCCAATATTCCACCATAATTATTATGGGCTTCTTGGTACTGGCATTCCTCAGCCGGTATACTTTAAATTACGCCCCCAAAACTTTTCCTAGCAGCTTATAGCAGCCCCGTACGAGCTTTGCAGTGTAGTATATTTCAAGGTGACTGACCACTAGACGTAGTGTAGAAACATGGCACGATTCCACTGAATTGTTTATTTATGCGCTTTTTTTCTTGCGTTGCCTAATACCCTACCCACATGCAGAAAAAAGACTGCAGATGTATAGTTACTGTGCAGTTTTCTCCACACGTTCTTCCTTAAAAGAAATTGTAACATAGTCTGTTCCATGAATTATTGGGTATAAAAGCAATAAATAAAATGTTTGCTCGAATCAAATAACCCGCACCCAGGCAATCTATAAATAGGAATACCAGAAAGCATTTTTATAAATTTACTTTTATATATACCAAGTCAAACCATTTATTTTTCAGTTCAGATTTTGAAGTTACTGCTGTTCAGTAATGTAGCCCAAACTAGAGGGTGAGCTCAACAAGGCTCTATGAGGATAGGGCTGGCCAGGGCAACACGGTGTGGGGTGATGGTTTAGAGGCGGCAGCAGAAGATGAGGTAATCACAGTGGGCTTCCCAGGTTTCTAAAGCAGCAATTGTGCTGGAAGCCTACTGTAGCAGACTGCGCCAGATCTCTGCTCTGAGGGACAGCAGCGATCAGGCTGCAGAACTGTGAACACATCTGTGAAGTGCCTTTTGCAAACTTCCATTGAGGCCAACAAACTTCAACAGCCATGTCTTGATAAAATGCTTAATTTTTTCAGACATATATATACGTGAATATGAATAGATACCCCAAAATAAATTCTAGGCACTGCAGTTTGACACAAATGCAAGCTGAAACACTGAAAAACATTAACTGCGAATGTTATGTTGTACTAATCAGATGAAATGACATATGACCATTATGAAAGGAAATGAACAAATGCTTCAATAGCGCTAGTGCAAAGAGAATCTGCCACAGACCAAAATATTAAGTAACACCTTTCAATGAAAATTGATTAAAAGAAGCTTGTTTGACTAATTTACAAATAAACGAAAGGTCTTTCATGATTTCCAAATATGACTTTCAGGGTTGGAAGCCAGGTGAACTAGTCTGCTGCTACGGCCTATGGCTGTATAAATTTATAACAGGACAAAAAGACGCACAAGCGCACGAACTTTCAACTCTGAATTATTCGTGAGCACACGTGAACTAATACTACACAGCAAGATGACTGACCGCCAGATAGACAACACAAGGTGAAATACTCTATGCAAATCAAATATTAACACTGACACTTGTGGATTATTGCAAAAATCCTCTATTAATTTTGACATGGTATCTCCAAACGCTGTGAAAGATGCGCCGATTGCTTCCCTATATTGTTCTTTTCGTATAAAACAAACCTCCGAAATTACACGTGCTTTTTGGTACCTGCATTGATCCGAAGCCTTGGTTTCATAGGAGACCAGGACTGGGTAGGTGGCTCGCTGAATAACAGCACCTGGCTGAGAGTCGCGACACAATTAGGCCGCTCGCGCCCAGACGATCGGCCACAGGGAGAGCATGCATGTGTGCCGCTGCCGTGTGTCCATCTTCCCACGAACAGCTCTAAAAGCCATTATGCCAGTAATAGAGCACTGTCGTTTAAAAACTTTGCCTGAAGGCTGCACTCACATAAATGGCACTCAAAAAAGGAGAGAAGCTCTGCAGTGTATACTGCGTCTGTTTATATAGTATCGTAGGGACCGTTCTTTGTCGTGATGGTGACTCCTTCACCATCATCTCTAGTTACGTGCTGGATTTTGTGCTCAGGCACTACCGGCTGATATGCCTGTGCGGCGACGATGCCACAACGCACACTTATCTAGTGAAAAACCAGAGGAAGTAGTAGCGGTGGCATCACTTTTTTTCTGGCGCCATATGTACGATCTCTCTGCGGTATTTACGTGCGTGAACGTTGATCAAGCAAAGCACCGTGGCAGCATAGCATGGGTAGGCTCGTGCTTCTATTTTCGATAGTGCGGGTTTGATCTCCAATCATGGTGGTGGTATTTAGACGGGAGCAAAATACAAAAAAACATCAGTGAAAGAAGACATATGAGCGCGATGAAGAACTCCAAGCGCTCACAATAAATCCTAATACCCAAAGTACAGCGTGCCTTTTCTAAGAACGCGTAAAGTTTGATGTCACTTAGCCATGGCAGCCAGAGAGAAAACCGCTTACAGCATCAGCTGGCTCCATGAAGCTCAGCTTCGAGGAGTCCGCTGCTTTATTCGTAACAAAAACCCTATCTTTGCAAAAGGTAAGTTAAACAGAGGCACATCAGCATCGAGTGTTCACCGCGAGAGTATCTTTTATAACAGCTCAGAGGAGTATGAACGTGGCCCCACACAATGCTTGTGGACAAGGCAGCTTTCCTTTACACGCAAATATTTACAAAAAAACTTCCTGCCTATTGTGTCGTTCACTCCAAGCGGTGACATCAGATGGAGTTGGGTAGAGTTTGTCAAATGAATGGACGCATATAAACTTCGTTAGTCCTGAAGTTCACGGCTCAACGCTCAGCGGGCCAGATAAAAAAGTTTACAAAGGCCATACTTTGCATAATGTGCTCGTTTTATTTCCAGCAAAACACCTTTTAAGCTCGACTGTTTGGTCCTGGTTTCCACTTGTCTTAACTATCGAATAAATGTAGCACACACGTGCCTTCCGGTTTAGAAACGAGCCCGACCGCACTAGACAAAAAAGCGAGAGCAGAATTTCACTCGGCTGACCTCTTGAATGCAACGGCGATTCTCTTTTCTATGTCCGCCTTTTCCCTATACGTCCTCCCTGTTTTTATATATTATTTCACTTTATAGTGCACCAGTACCGCCAGCAACCTTTGGTTTTGCTACGGCGATGCGCACACGCACAGCCTCTACCAGCCGCCACTCTCGTCTTCGGGAGCAGCTGAGAAGTGCGCACTCTCACCGCACCATCTGTTGGCAATATTTTCTTATAGGTACAATAAGAAAACTAATGTCTGAGTTTAGACTTACATGCCGCACACGAAGACCTCTCATGGCACATGTTCATTATCAGCGGAAAAAATTATGGTTGACGTTTATTTTAAAATGTTGTAATTTTCAAACTTTGAAAATGTATCGTATTTTCGTAATATTGGCTTGATATTTTTTTAAACTTGGTATCTTATGTTCATCACACACCGACAAATTACAGTGTACTTTACTTTTTAAATTATTAACTACGTAAGACGCAGTTAATGCGTTTAAATTTTATGGTGTCAAGGGGTTTCGTGCGAGAAGCACAAGGCGGCATGTACACACACTTTCTTTTTTCACGTTTTCTCACTTACCAAGAATTGTGTCGCGGTACAATTGGTATTTACGGGTTTGTGAAATCGTACTTTACTAATACACGAAAAATGTTTTCTGCTTTATCCGAAATCCCAATCCGAAATGAAAAGCTGGTCCCAAATTTATCCCGAATAAAAAGCCGAGCAGCCCTGAACAATTTGACGGCAAGTGCAACGATACTTTCGTGCGTACCTCGCTGGCATTCGTTTCAAGTTAGCCGACTGTATTACAGCCACTGCAAGCAATGTCAATCGCCAGGTCATTCATTCGATGTTTTGCTTAAGTCAAGTGCACGAACATACAATAACCTCTAATAAATCAGGTATGCCTTGTTGCAAAGCTACCAGCCTTGTTGAAACTACCGTGAAAACAATGAAAAACAATAGGGATGTCCGAGTGCCAGTACTCACAAAAACTAGTAAGAATTCATTTGGCGAATGCATATAACCTGAAATAATAAAAATGAAAATAGTCTATTATATTCGTAAGAGGCGATATCAATGAACCCAGAAGTTTTCAGCCTATCTCTGTGATTAGCATCCTAAATAGTAATCTGATAAGGTAATCGCGGCTCAGCTGAAGTAGTGCCTAAACGAAAACAAGCTTCTAACAGAATTTCAACACGGATTCAGAACTACTACAGCAACATCATCAGTAGAGTTATCACTAATCCATAATATCTTCACAGCTTTACACATGAACGAGTTTGAGGTAGGTATATTTTTAGGTTTAAAAACAGCGTACGACATTGTCTGTCAATCCATAGTTCTGAAACAATTACGAACGTATGGTTTTAGTGAAGCTAAAATGAACCTTTTTTTTTCAAGGTACCTTAGTTGCCGAATACAATGGGTAAAAATCGGCTCAATTGCTTTCAAATATTCAACTTTTGTTGTGGGAGTTCCGGAAGGAGCAGTACGGGGGCCAATACTGTTCTTGCTGTACGTTCAAAGCCTCCCATCGGCATTAAGGTAATTAAACTTTGTAATTTATGGCCATGATATGCACTGTTGTTTTCAGGGAAATCCCTTAGCGAAATGCAGAATACAATAAATAGCGAGCTATCTAGCATATCAGCCTGCTTTGCGTCCAATAGGTTAACATTGAACAAAGACAAGACAAAGTGCATAGTATTCTGCTCCCGTTATGCCAAGTGTGACACAACAGGCTCGCAAATTCAGCTCGTAGCTGAAACAATAGAACAACTTGAAAACATAAACACATTAGGGGTATTTTGAGCTGCAACTTGAACTGGAGACGACCCGTATTTATTATATGCACTAAATTAGCTTCCGCTTACTTATTGCTAATAAAATGCAGAGAATGTCTAAATTTTATTACACTTAAAATTGTTTACGTTTTGGTATTTCACTGTCACCTCTAATATTGATCTTAATCAGGGTCTGGTTCATATATAAAATACTTAAATATTATCATTCACTCACAGAAAAGGGCCTAGCGCACTGTGACATACATACAACTACGCGACGGCAATAAGTGGCTTTAGAATCAACTCGGCACACTTCCTTCCTCCATGATATGCGAAATGAAATTGTCCGTTCTGATAGATAATATTTCACGTGAGAATCATTCGTTATCACCAAGCTTGTTTAATACTCCTAATATCAACAGAAGTAACGCAACAAATATAAACTTCAACCTGCCAGTTACTCGAAACACGCATGGCAACGACTGCTGGAGTTTCATGACGCCCAAATTTGGAATGTAGCACCCCATGAAACAAAGATGACTAATCATTTAACGCCTTCTGGTAAAGATTTGGACCTGTCCAAAATTACGTGATCTCCAAAATTTACTTCTGATGTATTTTGTATTGTACTAAATATTTTTTTCTTTTCACAGTTATTGTAGAATGCAGTTTTTGCTTTCACTTGATGTTGAGTTTATATATTTTGCCTCATCGTTAACATTCTGTCCCTGAGTATTTCATATGCGCATGATGTTGTAGCTGCTATATCTACATTGACTATGGGCCTACACTACCTTTGGCTACTAGTTCACCAGTTCCTTGTTCAAAAATACTGTATTGTTAAAAAATAAACAAAATTAAAATGAGTTTGGTTGAAAAATGAACAAACAAGAAACAACTGCAACACTAAAACGCTTTATCAAAAACAGCGATGAAATGACCGCAAATCATTAGAGTGAAACAAATTTGTGCCGCTTTCTGAGCGCCCCTTTCTCATCGCAGCTTTCAAACTTTGAAGAGTTTCTTAGCAGTTATTAGGAAACTAAAGTTCCTCCGAGCTCTTGAGCACGAGCTTCAAAGTTTGACGTTCGGTTCCTCAAGCCCAACTGACGCCAAACTTGAGTAGAATTCTAACTACCTCTGTTCGTCACAACACGTTGTGCACCGGGCTCTCAGTTACACAATGAAATAAAAAAGAAAAAAGAAATGGAGGTTAAAACATGTACCCAATCGCCCCCGCAACGCACGGAAAAGTGCTTCAGCAGAAGCCATAGACTTTTATCGGTAAGCTGGCGTTATGCAATGCGGATGCAAACTATGCATAATGAATGTTCCTGTATGTTCTGAAGGATCTATCAAAAGTGAACATATTCTGATTTATCTTGAAGTGAACGTGCCTTGAACACTGAATGCCTTCAATTGTAAAAGTGCTGTGAGTTCTTAAAATTAGCGACAAGTTGCAATAACGAAAAAATAATAATGTGTTCTCAATTATTCCAATTCAATGCCAATTAAGCGCTAGGAAAACTAGCTAATTTTGTCTCAAGCATAGCCCTACAATAAAAAAAATTTGAGTTTGTTCTGAAGGCGCTCACTATGACTTCAATATTATGAAGAAAATTATACGGGAAATTTTGTCACGTTGAATTCAATCGTACGTTTTCTATAAACATCGCTAATTAAAAAACACTTTGTCGCTAACACATTGAAGCCCAAGCCACTTCTTCGGTTAGTATACGTTAGGGACAACTTTATAAATGACAAAAAAGAAGCTCAAAAATTGTGCTCGCTGCTTGCACTGGCTGAATCCGAATGTGCGATCCAATACAATGCAAACTGACTGTTCTATTGAAGAAGTATCTTAATTAGTAGTCGAATGTAGTGATTAGAGGCGCGCCGCCATCGAAATCGCCGCTGTCACACACTGGCGCCATGGCAGTCACGTATAATGGATTGAACTTGAATTCTATTCAAACTGAGACGCACTGATTCGCAGTCCACTGTCCTAGTTTAAACTCGACGACCCGCCTCACTCCAGTGCTTTGTAGAAGGATGCGCACTCTCATCAGGTGCATATTTGTAACTCCATTGTCCCCAGCAAGCAGCTGACGGAATGACTTTGCGGAGACTATCACGACGCTTCGCGCACACAACGTCGGGAAGAATCTTCAAACGAACCAACAAATCGATAGAAAAAAGTTATTACACGATCTACAAGCCATAACCACGGTATGCTTACGACGCGTGTCATGGCTGAAAACTCCTCGCTAGTTTTAAGAACCTGTGACACTTCATGGCATGCCTATGTGTAAGCGCGTGAACATTTTCTTAAGCAATTCAGCCCCATCGAAATGCAGCCGCCGTACATGGTAACCCATACACCGTTTTCTCGACAGCTGTAGAGTTACACTTTAACCGCTGTGCTGGCGAGTTCAGAACGAACTTTTACAGATATGTCCTAAAGGGAGTATCGAATCGTCACTTGAGCAAAAAAAAAGCACCACCCAGGCACTGCGTATAAAAGATTATCCACTAAAAGCACAAATTTGTGGCTCCGGTATTCAGCAAGCCCCAAGTCAACTGGAAGCTGCACTGCAGCCAGCCACAATTAATAGTTACATGTTCGTGCTTGTTATTTAGCTTATACATAACGTTAACTTGGGTTTACCACAGCGTCGATTTCACATGCCAGACATTGTTCCTTGCATGATCACGGTCAACGAGGAGTGTGTGAGCTGTCAAATTCATTTCGCAGACCGCTAATCACAGTAGTTGTCCTCGAACCACAGGTTGTCAATGACGCTGCAGACGTTGAAGCCGAAGCCAAAGTGTCCCTGGAGAAGCTGCTGCCTAAGGTTGCCATTTGCCCTGGCGAACGCGCTACCGTTTTCGTCATGTTGACGTTGTTGTGCTCGCCACAAAGTTTCTTATAATTAACCTGAGGGAACTCTGGCACTGCGATGGTTCAGCGACCCTGGTAATAATGGGTACTACACAGATTTGCCTAGTCCTCGTACTAGCGCGCGTCAAATAACACTTGTGGCTTTGTACGTTTCGGTGTTTTAGTTTAGTTTCAAAGGAAAGAACGGATCTTTTCATCTTCTTGACCCGATTTGAATTGGTGAGCCTAAAAAAATCAGGGTGATGAAGCTTAAGTGCTGAACGTTTGTCGATTATTGTTTCGCGACAAAGGGGCTTCAAGCCACTCAAGGCTAAAGAGAACGTAAAACAAGAAGACAAGTTAAATCCGTTAACAACCTAGAATGTGTACTACCACGGCTACTTTGTGCCCTAGTAGATAGGGTGTCCAGCACAGCGATAGATGGTGGCTGGTTCAAATCCCGCCACTGACCCCCACCGGTTTGAGAACCACGGGTACAGGCATACCCCTTAGCGAACGCCTGGTTGTCACAGGTCTTGTAATGCCTGGGAGTGAAGCCGCGCCTTGCAACGCGTTGGTTTGGACTGGACGAATTGGCCCAGGTATAAGTGTTATTGGTTGTTCTTTTGTCGCTGCTTTATGTATAATTACCATGCTCGCTGAAGCACCGTGCATTGCAATTCCCATAGACACTAGCGCGAGTACCTCTACTGTATACAAATAAACTCTATGGTGCCGGAATGCGCGGCGTTGTTGCAAGCGTTTGTTGTCGCAAGCTAACGTGGTGGTGTGCTTTGCGAGATCCACTGGCCACGGACAATGGCATTCCCGTTCAAAATGTAGCACTGCTTAAAAGGCTGCCGGATTATTTGTACACAGTTGCTGCTGGCACTTGGCCTCCCAGGCCTGTTCTTTGGCCAGGACTCCAGCATTAGCCTGGCGAAGGCGAGCTCTCTCACGTTTCCGCTCCCCGCGCTCATCTGGAGTTGTCCGTGACCTATGTATGTGGAAGATCTCAGTAGAATTTTATGCGTGGGTGCTTGGTGCCATGGTTGACAGGGTGGACGACGTCACTCACAACGCAACCAACTGTTGAATATACTAACCGCACAACTTAAAAGTAGTTACAGTGTAATGTAGGAAGCGAAGGCACAAAGATAAAGGAATGCATGCTGAGAAGATGAGCCTTCTTCATCAAGCTTTTCGCTTGGAAAATAATGAATGAAGTTGATTGATTGATTTGTGAGGTTTACCGTCCCTAACCCACCATATCTTTATGAGAGACGCAGTAGTGGAGGGCTCCGGAAATTATGACCACCTGGGGTTCTTTAACGTGCATTCAAATCTGAGTACACGGGCTTACAACAAAGAATGAATGAAGTATGGAAACACCTGTCTTGCATGCGTTGCTTGATAATGTTACGAGCAACTTATTTAATAAATTTTGTT
Organism: Rhipicephalus annulatus; assembly: GCA_013436015.1. Lineage (NCBI taxonomy): Eukaryota > Metazoa > Arthropoda > Arachnida > Ixodida > Ixodidae > Rhipicephalus > Rhipicephalus annulatus. The sequence goes on from WOVY01002346.1 coordinate 29,037, forward strand.
CGATGAACCGTTAGGTGAACACGATGGCGACAGTTCATCAACAACCGGCAACCAACGTCGTCTTTCTCTTTCTTTCAGCAAGCCTGTGCCGGCTGTTGTGTATCATGACCCCCGGGCAGTAGAAGCACCGTCTCGGTGCTTGAGCAACTCGGATGTGGTAGAAGGAGGGTGAAAAAGCTTGAGTCGAGCTATGTGCCTGATGTCACTCAAAGGTGATGATGATGACGTTAGATCGGCTGGAACGATCTCGTATCTAACGTCAGTCACCTGGCGAACCACGCAGTATGGTCCAGTGTAGTGTGACAGCAGTTTTTCAGAAAGACTTACACGCCGAGTGGGTGACCAGAGGAGGACAAGTAAACCCGGTGAAAAGTGCACGTTTCGATGATGGGAGTCGTAGAGCTATCTTTGGTGCTCCTGTGGGGCCTGCAGACGGCTGCGGGCGAGATGGCGTGCGTGGTCGGCTCGTGCGATGGCTTCGGCGGCATACTCAGTGACCGAGGGCAGCAAGGTGTCAAAGGGTAGGGTGGGTTCTCGGCCGTAGAGAAGATAAAATGGCGAATAGCGGGCAGTGTCGTGACGTGACGAATTATATACGAACGTCACAAATAGCAAATGAACGTCCCAGTCCTGGTGGTCAGCCGCTACGTATTTATTTATTTATTATTTCGCATATAATTCGTCAGTGTCGTGACGTGACGAATTATATGCGAACGTCACAAATGGCAAATGAACGTCCCAGTCCTGGTGGCCGGCCGCTACGTATTTAGAAAGCATTTCGGTTCTGGTGCGGTTGAGGCACTCAGTAAGACCGTTTGTTTGCGGATGGTACGAAGTGGAAAGCTTGTGATTGGCAGAGCAAGAGCGCAGGATTTCATCAACAACAGCTGATAGGAAGGTCCGGTCCTGGTCAGTGAGAAGTTGGCGTGGAGCTCCGTGTACTTAAACGATATCATATACCAGAAAGTCCGCCATATCGGTTGCGCAACTCGTCGGAAGTGCTCGTGTGATAGCGTACCGTGTCGCATAGTCAGTGACGACGGCAATCCATTTGTTGCCTGAGCTGGAGATTGGGAATGGGCCAAGCAGGTCGAGGCCAACTCGAAAAAAAGGTACAGTGGGAATGTATATCGGCTGAAGGAATCCAGCTGGTAGGGAGGATGGCTTTTTGCGGCCCTGGCAGGGCTTACAAGCGGCGACGTAGCGTCGAAAAAAACAGGCAAGACCAGGCCAAAAGAAACGACGCCGTACACGGTCGTATGTGCGAGATATGCCCAAGTGGCCCGCCAAAGGAGCGTCATGAAGTTGGTTGAGTACAGTCGCACGAAGATGTGCTGGTATGACGGGGAGCAAGTCATGGCCATGTGGATTGAGGTTACAGCGATACAGGATCCCGTATTTGACCTGGAACATTTATTTTTATTTATTTTTTGTAGAGATGCGTCGTGAGGCATTGACTCAAGCTTGCCAATGATGGTTCGCAGGGAAGCATCCCGGCGTTGTTCGTGGCCAAGTTTGAGTAGCTGCGTTACAGACAGAAGGTCTGGAAAGGTGTAAGTATGGGCAGCTTCTTCCACACGGTAGCGTGACAAACAATCTGCATCTTGATGCGACCACCCTGTTTTGTACGTTACGATGAACGTGTATTCTTGTAAACGTAGCGACGAACGAGCGAGGCGTCCTGTTGGATCCTTGAGTGAGGCCAGCCAGCAGAGCGCGTGGTGGTCGGTGACTACCCGGAATGAACGCCCGTATAAGTGTGGGCAAAACCAAGCGACTGTCCACACAGGAGTGAGACACTCACGCTCCGTGATTGAATAGTTGCGCTCGGCGGTAGATAGCAGTCGGCTTGCATATGCTATAACGTCGTCATGTCAACGTTGGCGCTGCAATGGCATTGCCCCTAGGCCGTGCCTACTAGCATCAGTGCGAACTTCGGTTGGAGCTGATGGATTGAAATGAGCTAAAATCGGCGGTGTTGTAAGGAGCGTCGTGAGCTGTGAAAAAGATGAGGCTTGATCAGCGCTCCAAAAAAACGGGGTGTCCTTCTTCAGAAGGTTTGTGAGTGGGTAGGAGCACAAACCCACAAAACTGCGAACGTCCTTTGTTGACTTCGGAACAGGAAAGTTCATAACGGCGATAATTTTCTCGAGATCCCGGCGGACTCCTGCGGCAACGACGAAATGGCCAAGCACCGTTATTTGATGATGAGCGAAGTGGCATTTCGAAGAATTCAATTCAAGTCCGGCTCAACGAAAACTTCAAGAATCGCCGATGAACGATCGAGATGGGAGTCGAATGTGGGCGAGGAAACGATCACGTCGTCTAAATAACATAAGCAGGTTGACCATTTAAACCTTTGGAGCAATGAGTCCATCATTCATCCGAATGTGGCCGGCGCTTTACAGAGACCGAAGGCTTAATTTTGAAGTGGTAAAAACCGTCAGGATTGATGAATGCTGTCTTCTCACGGTCCATCTGAACTACAGCGATCTGCTAATAGCCAGATCGAAGGTCGATAGTGGAAAAATACTTAGCACTGTAAAGGCAGTCTAAGGCATCGTCGATTCTAGGCAATGTGTAAACATCTTTCTTCGTAATTTTGTTGAGATGCCGATAATCTACACAAAATCGCCATGTTCCATTCTTCTTTCTGATCAGGACGACAGGAGAAACCCAGGGGCTACAAGAGGGCTCGATTATGTCTTTTGCAAGCATCTTTTTGACTTCCTGTTGTATGACTGTACTCTCGGACGCGAAAACACGGTATGGGTGTCGGTGAGTTGGACTCGCTTCACCAGCATTGGTGCAATGAGTAACAACACTCGTTCGGCTTAAGGCCGTGCTGGCAAAGACGAAAATGTCACTATAGGACTCCAGGACGTGACGGAGGGCTTGCGCTTGATCGGGAGCGAGGTCTGGTGGTACCATACGGTCAACATCGACGCCCAATGAACGTGATAGAGTTGGTTCATGGTCTGAGGTGCAGCAATCATCCACTCTCAAGGACTCGACCGTATGGTCTTGTAGGGCAGTAATTTCGGCCAGGGAGACACCTTGGGGAAGAGTTTGGGCAGTGAGGGCGAAATTGACAATAGGAAGGCATGTTCCGTTTTCATAAATTGTCCAAATGGTGGGCGGAGCAGCGACGTCATGCGTAAGCATCACGGCATGAATTGGTACCACCATGCAATCGCCGTCAGGTACAAGTGGCGTAAGAGGTCGATATGTGTAACACAGTTAGGCGGACCACAGGCGTGCGAAATCAATGCAGCAAAGACGGCTTTGGGTTGGGTTGGTCAGATCAGAAAGTAGGGGCATTTCAAGGTCAAGACAGCCGGCTGAAGAAACTATAAGGATTGAGTGAGCGGTTAGAAAATCTATACCTAGAATTACATCCTTAGGGCAATTTTCTATAACGGTGAAAAGAACAGCACTGCTTCTATCGGCGATAGTCACACGGGCAGACCACATGCTAATAGTGGTGGCAGTGGCGAGCAATATGACCGACACGTCGGCAGCTGAAGCATATAGGTTTGTCGTCCAGTGTACGCCATTCGGACAAACTGCGCTGTCGAGAGTAGTTGGAACCAAAGTGAGGAGCGGAGTAGGCCGACGTTCGATAATTCTTGACGAACGACGGCTTGTATCAGTGAGATAGTGTTCAATGAAGGATCAGACGTTGGAAATGGAGTAGCTACTGGTTGAGCTGCCTCGACCTCGCGACGAATGATGCGGGTGAGGTTGTCACATCGGGGAACTGGGCGGACGGCGTCATCACGAGAGGAAGTAGCAGCTGTGTTCGGCAGGCGCGTGATGCTGTGGGTGCCGCGGTGGGCTTTAGCTTGTTCTAGGCGGCGGCATTCTGTCAGGATCGTGTCGATCCTCGTGACATTATTAAACCAGCAGGTTGAAGGCATCGTCAGCAATTGCTTTGAGAACGTGATTAAATTTTTCTTCTTCTGACATGCGCTGGTCGACCTTGCTACAAAGCGCCAAGACGTCAAGAATGTATGAGACGTACGATTCAGTAGACGTCTGGGCGCGAGCGGCAAGAGTCTTCTTGGCAGCGAGCTGACGACCAGATGAATCGCCAAAATGATCAGGGATCTTCGGTTTGAAAACATCTCAGCTTGTGATTTCGGCTTCGTTGGTTTTGAACCATGTCCGCGGCGTGCCGTCGAGGTAGTACAACATTGGCGAGCATGAGCGTGGGATCCCAGTGGTGGGTAGCACTGACTCGCTCGTACCGGTGCAGCCAGGAGTCAACGTCGATGGTACCGTCCGTGGAGAAAGTGCCAGCATTTTGCAGGGGTGGCAGGGTGACGTAGGTTGTTGACCCGGCTTGAGAGGCTGGTGGTAATGAGGCACTGGCAGTTGAAGTAGCCGAACATTCCCTGGTGTTGCGACCGCTGCGCGTCTCCATTGAGGTACGGGAGTCGTCCACTTCCACCAATAATGTTACGAGTAACTTATTTGATAAATTATATACGATAGACCGTGCTTGGCGCACAAGATGGCGACAGTTCATCAACAACCAGCAACCAACGTCGTCTTTCTCTTTCTTGCAGTATACCTGGGCCAGCTGTTGTGTGTCAATATCATATACCCAAGTGCCTCGACAATAGATAAATAAACATTCTTGTGATGACCAGTAAAGGTTGCTGGGCCCTTCAGAAAATACTTGCATTCAATATTCATTGTTGAACAAAGTAACTAAAGAATACAAAATTATCATAATCTTGACAACACCTAAGGCGCCCTTTCTTTAGCATAATTTAGTAGAGCCCAATAATTACAGTACTTGTGCACTGAAAGTGAACATTTATGGCCAAGAAATGAACCTGCGCTGCAGTTTGTGCTGTGTGCAAACTAATGCTGCACAAGCATTAAAACTCTGTGCAAAAAGAAATATTTGTGTTGCGAACAACATATCTAGAAACTCCCTTTAAGTCTTAAAATTAAAAGTTAAGATGAGCTCGAAAACACCAAACTTCACTGCGCCTGTTTAGCAACGTATTTGTTAGAAGGCTGTGTAGGTGTGGTGTCACAAAATACACCAACTGCTTCAGCAAAAAGAAAACTTTAAGGCAATGTTTCACTTGGCCCTTCTCTAACTGCTGTACGCAAGAAGGGCAAGCATCCAGAAAAAGAGCTCAAATCGGTACGCAAACATTTGAGATTCTCAAAGAAAATGAAAACAAAAACATATAGAAAAATCTACTGGAGAACAGGGAAAGAAAACCAATGTGAAAAAAATTGAAGTGATGCAGAGATGCACCAAGGAAAAAATTATTCGCTTGTGAGCTGCACTTCGTTCAAATGTTAAGATTAAATAAGTTTTTCCTCCTTTTCTCACTCCCGTGCCAAATGCGAATAAAAAGTGTTATTTCACTTCTCTTTTGTAAAATTTATACACATGTTAAATACACAGCAACATGCCTTGTATAACTTTAGCGTGCACTTACTAAATGTTCTGTTGATTAATTGCAACAATACAAACAACCGAAATAGACAACGTTCGATGCCTTCTTCAGCTGCCCCTACAAGGAAACTAGTTGCATGCTAGTGAACCCAAAGCATCTTCACTTTACGGAAAATGGACTCCCATTTGTGCTCTTCTTTTTTGGGCAGCAATGTTTCACTTGTTGTTTGTGGCCCACGGCTTCCAGCAGTATCTTCGGAAAGCTTTTGCCAGGGGTTACTTCGAGTGCCATCATCAAATAAAAATCCTGCACCTGAGCATTTACGCACAAGTTATGCACAACAAAGCGCGATGGCATAAACTTATTCGTCTTGTCAACCAACAAATACACAAGAAGCAAAAGCTGGCGTAAAGAAGCTTTAAGGTCAGCAAAGACATTCTCAATCCGCACTCTTCTAGCGAACAACCTTGCGTTAAACTTTTTCTGGTGATCCGCGAGGCTGCCTTAGACTCTGAAGAGAGTCTTGAGCCACTATCACAAGGGATATGCATCGTCTCTTAAGACATGAAAGTTTCCAGAGAGACAAACTTGAGGAAGCTTTCTTGACAACTGAGAGTTTGCAACACTCTTGCATTATGCATATTACTTGAATTTCCCATAATGGTTTTTTCATGGTCTCAGACTGTCTGCATTGCCAAAGATATATAATTGTGCCGAATTATGTGCGTTGGTTGCACCCTATGTACTGGACAGCTAATGCTTATGGAGCAGCCATCGATGCATACCTGCTGTCATTGAATGCATCTCACATCTGCTGCACATCTGCTGCCAAGCTCCGCGACCATGTTCCGGCCAGCCCAGTCCTGGCAGCCCTAATTCGACTCGCCACTGCCACCATTTCGGACCTATCGTCATGGTTCGAGGAGTTTGCGTTGACCTTGGATCTCAGTGGCATCGGTATTCAAGAGTTCATTTATGAAGTATTCGAATATCATCATCCACATAACCTCAAACGGCACCTCACACACTTTACTGGAGCCCTCGCCCGTACGACCATCTGCGAAACGCCGAGTTAAGATTTACGGAATCAAACGTGACCTTTTTCTTAATGGCGACACCATGGCACCTGGCTTATTACCTTACAGGACGCCTCTCACATCATGGCCACTCGAGACCACTCTCCTGCCAGCTACCGGCTATGCAGGCGATGACGACTACCAGGTGATGGAGACCACTGCCCTTCTGTATTGATCAAGGCGTTCTTCGAGAGAGCCACGAGCCCGGAGTTTACAGATCCTGCCTCCAATGTGCCGATTTTGCGAACAAAGACATTGCCCATTCTCTAGGTCACAGATTCGACAAAGGTCACGGCCCCGTAGGCCGTCGGATTCGCTGCTGAGACCTGGTCAGCTGCACTGTCTGCACCTGGCGATTCGATGACCTTTGCCGGGCTGGCTCAACTGCCTGCAGACTGCATGCCTGTCTCGGCACTTGTGGAGGCTCATAACACCACTCACACTATTGACCCGGAGCCCACTGGGACGTTGCACATGTATAGTTTCGTCTGGATACCGGTGCTTGCTGCTCAAACCCTCGTGAACTGCCAGCCCAAATACGACTTCTCCAACGCCTCAGATGGCAGCCAGAATGTATAGACGTGCCTCCGAGGATTTCTGAAGAGCCACTACCTGTACATCTCACACAGCTGTAGTTCCTGCACCTGGCTCATCACCTTCCAGGACGCCTCCCGCACCATGGCCACTCGAGACCATTGTCCGGCCGGCTACTTGCTATGCAGGTGATGTACACTACCAGGTGAAGGAGACCACTACCCTCCTGTATCGATCAAGTCGTTCTCCGAGGGACTCACGAACCCGGAGTTCTCCGAGAGACTCATGAACAGCCGAACAGACCACAGTCCATGCACCAACCACTTTGGTGGACATCCACATGACTGTCCTGATGAGCGCGGGCACGTCATCTAACTCTACAGCAGAGGCCATGCCTTCTGGGCTCCCCGGCCATGTTCCGGAGTCCTTGAAGGGTGACGAGACGTCTAGAGTGTCCAGTGCATCTCCTGTGGTTCCAAATATCTGCCCCCACAAGCATGTGGTACCAAGAAAAATTGCCAGAGCACAACACTCGCAACTCGCTCCACTGTTTCAACGTCACTGTTTCAACGGCACAAAACGAGCAGTTCGTCGCTCGTCTACACGACAGACAACAGACAACTGAGCAGCAGCCACCGGTGACGTATCACCGCCTCTCTCGCTACCGACCCTGTCGACTCGACACCTGCATTGCACTCCCAGTCCGACGAGGTTCCTTACACCAGCCGCAACTATTCCCGTCAAAAGCTCCATGCCGGGCTGTACTGCGCCAACTCAACCAACGGAACCACGGCACCCACTGTGGTTCAGGCTTCCACGTGCTGCGGTGCGAAATCGCTCGATCGCCTACTGATTTCCACGTTACCGGTTTCGCCCGCTCCAGCTAGCAACGTGCCTGCGTCGCCAATCTCGTCCAATGCGTTGTCCCAAGTGACGCCCATGGGAACTGTTGGTCTCCTCCTTACGCTTTCCACCCTGACATTCGAACTTGGCACTGCACAATTTAAGAACTGCCACACATGTTCATAGTGTTTATATGTATGTTCTTCTTACATCTTTTACAATGTGTTCTTATTACGTAACAAGCTACACGAGGAGCCCTTGTAGCATAGCGCTAGTGGCAGCCAGCCGGCTAGAGAAAAAGATGGCAAGCGCCTATGGCTCATGGTACGTGGTGCCTAGAATGTTGGTAGGCTTCTGGCTGGCTGGACGCCACGGCCGCTGCTCTATTTTGGCAGCTCTCTTCCTGTACGTGTCATCCTTTCATTAAACCAGCTAAGACGGCACGTCTATGTCAGACGCCGTCCCGTCGCTACAATACTCTTCTCACCCTTTGACATAGCCGAGACAGAACCGCAACTATGTATAAAAATTGCACACGTGCATTTCCACATCATTTCATACCTGCTCGGACTTCGTGGACAGGGCCTGCACGTCATCAGGAAAGGATCACCTTGGATAACTCCACAAGATACGTCATCACCCGCTAAGTGACTCTGAAGGCTGTTATTAGACCGAGCCCGAAGTGACAGGCGACATCTCTGATGCAGTCTTCATTTGCAGCTTACCTAGAAACAACATCTAAATAAACTTTCAGCTTAGCCAATACGGTCATCTAGTGGCGCATAAGTTCCTTTCAGGACAGTACTGAAGTTATTACCATGATTTCAGTTAGTAAATGTGCGTTGCGAAGTTCACCACAGGATTGCTAGCATGTGCACAATGGCTCAACAAAATCTCATCTTCCGCACTGAAGTTAAGAGTGAGTCGATTTTTCAGTGAAATGCCAGAGGCATGAAGTCCCGCATCTTGGACTTTTGCCAATTTGTTCGGGCCAATAAATTCCCAATACTTGTCTTATGTGAACCAAACGTATCAACGCCTTATAGATTGTCCGGTTATGAAGCTTTTTGTTCAGCCGCTTGCGAAGAACGAAGCAAAGTAATTGTTTACATTCGCACTGACTTGACTTATCTTTCGCACCCAATAAGTTCAAATGACGACAATCAGTACGTGTGTCTTCGTGTAAAGAAGAATGCAGTTTTGTTCACGCTTATTGGTGGATATATATCTCCGTCATCGCGATTTGACTGCGACAAATTAAAAGACATCCTAATGAGGACCGATGGGCCTTGGATCATCACCGGTGGCTTCATCGCCCATCACAAGCTTTGGGGGAGCACTAGGATGAGTGCCAGAGGCCGGAACATTGTTACATTCGCTTCCGATTACGACCTTTACATCATGAACGATGGTACCCCCCATATCTGCGGCGTCTCACGTATGGCAGTTGCCTTGACCTGACATTGGTGTCACGGTGCTTCTCTCACAAAGTTAAATGGTTTTGCGATATTGAGACTCATGGGAGTGATCACATACCCACCTACGTGACGATCGATGGTATCATAAAACATTCTCTTCCGGTGTTGTAATTGGCACTGACTGGTCGATGTTTACATCGTGTGTTGAGGACGATTGCCAAGAAGGCCTCGCCTGCAGCCTGGAAAATACCATAGCGGAAGCTATGCAAGCGTCCAAATGTAAGTTGCCATTTTCGTCTGAAATAACACACTTTGACATCGAACTGGAAAGATTACGAGCTATACGAAGGCGTGCTGAACGACGATAAAGACGCACAAAATCAATTTACGATCTGAGGGAAGCAAGGCGGCTCCAGAAAAAGATTCAACGACGCATTTACAAGCTGGAGAGCGAACGCTGGAAAGCATTCTGCGAGTCTCTAGATCGTCATAAACCGCTGTCTTATATCTGGAGAACAGTTCGTGGTCTTTGCTCCTCTCCGCAACAACGGCACCCTTTTAAAGCTTTGGCACTCCATCGTGGAAAAACAGAATCCAAGGTGGCTGAAGAATTTTGCACGAAAGTTGCCGGGAATATTATGAACGAGAACATCGACGCAGTGATCGTTCCTGAGACGCGATTACCAGAAGTGGACATTCCATTCACCATGGAAGAACTGGAAGGTGCGTTAGTCACTTCTAAGTGCATGTCATCGCCAGGTCCTGATGGTATTACTTATAGTGCGTTGGGACACCTTGGACAAAAAGCCAGAAAAGAACTTTTAACACGCTTCAACAACTCCTGGCTCAGTGGCAGCGTTCCCCGAGAATGGAAAATAAGTCGATTGAATCCACTTTTTAAATCGGGAAAATCACCATTGGACTTGACAGCGTATCGCCCTATTGCCCTCGCAAGCTGCCTCGGAAAAGTGATGGAAAGAATGGTTCTATTTCGTCTCGAGTGGTACTTGGAACGATACACCGAATACCCTTCTTGCATGGCAGGCTTTCGTCGGGGCCGCTCCTCCATCAACTGTGTCCTTGACTTATCGACATTTGTTGAACAAGAAAAATGTCGCAAGCGCATATCAGTGGCACTCTTTCTTGACGTGAAGTGTGCATATGATAATGTAGCTCACGATGCCATCCTCACTTCTCTCGCAGCAACGGGCATTGGTGGACGAATGTTTCAATGAATAATTGATTGATATGTGGGGTTTAACGTCCCAAAACCACTATATGATTATGAGAGACGCCGTAGTGGAGGGCTCCGGATATTTAGACCACCTGGGGTTCTTTAACGTGCTTCCAAATCTGAGTACACGGGCCTACAACATTTCCGCCTCCATCGGAAATGCAGCCGCCGCAGCCGGAATTCGAACCCGCGCCCTGCGGGTCAGCAGCCGAGTACCTTAGCCACTAGACCACCGCGGCGGGGCGTTTCAATGAATAAAATATTATATGACTGGCAGGGGTTTCTTTGTGCAAACATATGAGGTTACAACTGCTGAACATTACACCTACTGCGGAGTACCTCAGGGAGGTGTCTTAAGCCCCTCATTGTTCAATGTTGCCCTCATTGGTCTGGTGAAGGTTCTGCCAAAGTCGGTGTGCCTATCCATATACGCCGATGATATTTGCCTCTGGAGTGCTGCAGTTACTCGCCCTCAGGTGCGTGCACGAATACAGTGGGCAGCAACCCTCACAACAGCCTACCTTCAGAAACTAGGCCTAACTATAGCAACTGTGAAGTGCGCGTTGATAGCGTTTACACGCAAACCAATGACGCCATACCCTGTTTACATCAATGGGCAGAGTGTCAAATATGCACGGATGCATCGTTTTCTGGGCATAATAATCGACAGAAGTCTTTCGTGGAGCCCGAATTGTGCGTACTTGAAGAAGAGACTGCTATCTATTGTGCATATAATGAAATTCATGTGCGGGAAATTATGAGGATCTTCTGTGGCCTCCATGCTACAGCTGTACACGGCCCTATTTCTGGGTCAATTGCGCTACAGCTTGCCGGTACTGACTAACACTTGCAAATCCAATGCTCATTCATTGGAGAGTTTGCAGGGTCAGGCACTGCGTATCTGCCTAGGACTGCCCCGATGCGCTTCTACTTATGCCCCAATCATGCTTGCCAAAGACCATCCGGTCAGGACATATAGAGTTGTGGATTGCCTCAGAGCGCACATTCGACATGCTAGTCGTGTCCCCGACCGCCACTTGGCCTTTCTACCCTCCCGAAGACCACGTGCTACGTTTTCAGACGTCATAGCCAAGCACCTAAACAGCATTACATCAAGATATACGCCAGCTACGAGAATGGCATGTCCTTTGTGGTGGCTCGACCAGCCGCAAGTACGTCTAGAAATTCCGGGAATCAAAAAGAAAGCAATCATTCCAGAGTAGCATTGAAGCAAGCAGCACTGCTATTATTACATGAGTTGTACTTAGACCGAACGCAGATATACACTGATGGGTCTGTCTCGTTCAGCAGCTGATCAGGTGCCGCTGCAATTCCGGCTGCAGCAATGACAATCAAGTTTAAGTTGTCGCATATGACTACATCTACGGCATCAGAGCTTGCTGCTATAAGGGCTGCTTTACAATATCTCGTTCAAGAACTCCAGGAAAATGGGTCATATTCTGTGATTCGAAGGCAGCGCTTCAGAGTTTGCAGTCTGCCATGCGTAGGAGGAGTCATGACCGATTGGTGCAAGGAATAAGACATTGCCATCATGAAGCTCTAGCACGAGGGCTTGATATTATATATCAATGGCTGCCTGGACATATCAGTATTACCGGAAATCAATTAGCCGATGATGCAGCCCGCTCAGCACATCAAGGAACCCGTGTAGTCCTGATTCCTCTATCAAGGAATGATGCAGCAAGACAACTTCACCTGCTGGCTCGACATCTCACACGCACGTTCTGGTCGTCTACCAGCTTCCAAAGGTGTCAATTTTATGAACTGGATCCTTCGCTCAAGCTAAAGCTACCATCACAACTTTCCCGCTCCGATGCGACACTGTTATGCCGCCATTGGTTGGGTGTTGCATTTACAAAGGTGTACTCCTTCCGCATTGGTATGGCAGACACTCCTACATGCGACTACTGCGGAGCAGAAGACACCATCCAACACGCCTTGTGCAGCTGCGCTTGCTACGACACACAGCGATGTCAGCTCTGGATGGTTTTGAATCAACTTGACCCCAGACCATTTGGTGTGCAGAAGATACTAGGACCTTGGGCATCTGCCTCAGTTGCGCAGAAAACGACTAAAACGCTGCTACTTTACCTAAAGTCAACAAACCTGAGCGACCACCTGTAGACTGTGTGGGCTCCCCGAGTGTGCTCGTGATTGTGTGTACCTTTTCGTCTATCTGCAACCCTATTTCTCCGCTTTATTCTTTCCCCAGTGCAGGGTAGCAAACCGGATGTGAGTCTGCTTAACCTCCCTGCTTTTTCTTGCATCTTTTTCTTTCTCTCTCTTCTCTCCTCGGCTGTTTTTGCAGATGACTAACCATCGTCACGACGAGGGTACATCAGCAAAGCACCTAAATCATTGTACAGGTTGGCAGCCAGCGCCCTTGAGACTCGAAAGTTTCTGTGAAACTATATCAACAATTATAGGACCATTCAGGAATGTGCAGTAATCATGACAGAAAAAAAGGTTCTGCGTCGCTTAGAAGTACACAGACTTCTTACTTTGAGTACGCGTGCACAACTTCCTCGAGATAGTCGAATATCTTCAGCCGTGCACAGGGCAGGCTAGAAAACACTTACGTAAACATCATTTGAAATAGCGCGCAAGGCTCGTCGTCCTCCCCGCTGCTACTGCCAGAAAAAACAGTACTCTCGCTGTCTCTCAAAACTAGAAGCAAACCAGCTGCAACACATGCAGCTGAGTCAAACTGCATCATTTTAGTAATATTAACAAGTGCACAGGGCCACTACACACCGCTTCAAATAACGCTGAAGGCAACATACCTGTCCGCCTGCGCCGGAAATGCCGGCAACGCATTCTCGGAGTTCTGGTGAAATTTATCTCTGCAAGACGGAACACGTGCAAGGCTCCATCGAGGGTCAGTTGCTGCAACTCTGCCAGTGTACAACGTGATGTCGCTCCGAATCTACCAGGCGAATGCAGATTCTCGGCCGCGAATCAAAGAAACTTGCTTCTTCTCGACGAGTAGAATGCGCCATGAATTTGAGTAACTCCTCCCAGTAAGTCATCGGGAAATGGTACGGCTTTTTCCCAGACGAATCGTAACATATTCTGACAGCCCACAACTCAACATAGCTTATTCCTGCCGCGCTCAGTGATGAAACCTAAGAAGAAACGTTTCGCAATATAGCGGAAAAGCACAAAGGAGCTGTCACGAACACTGATTCTGGCACGGCCTTTAAAATGCTTGATCAACCCGCCAACGCGCACCAGCCGCTGCTTCAGGCGTTTTAGTCGATGAAAAGTTGGAAGCCCCGCTGTAAAACACTCTAGGAAATGGGCTAAAGATTCGTAGACATGGAACGCACGACCGATTACGCTGCACAGAGCACGCTGCTCCTATAAAAAAGGCGAACTAAAATTTTACGGCAATGTTGTTTCTCACCAGTAATCGCGTAACCTATGCCTCCGCTCATGCGCACACTACCGCACAAAGCTTCAAGAATGCCAGAAGCAGAGTTTCTAGCTGAAGTCGTGAACGCAGCAACACCTCCCATTTTCTACTGCAGCTTCTATCTGACTGACAACTTGTGATATACATAAAGCGCGTTTGTAAGCCCTCGTGCATGTGTGTCGGTAGCGGAGTGCGTAGTGCACAAGGCATTTGTTATGAACCGAGTGGCGGTGGGTTCTAAACTCGGGTCATCCACGTCAACGTTTTTTCTTTAAATGGGAAGCGTTTCTTAGCGACCTTCGCCGACTTTGAACGTATCTATCTATCTATCTATCTATTTATCTATATATCTATCTATCTATCTATATATCTATTGATCTATCTATCTATCTATCTATCTATCTATCTATCTATCGAGCTGCCTACGACTTTTAGCTATCCTGGCCGGTTTAGATATTGTTATCGATACCCAACTTTGTATGGCATAACTTGACTGTATGAAGAGCATATTTGGGTAGTCATACAATTGAAATTGTGATATGGATGTCATGAATGTCATGCTTTACAATTCTTGGTCCAGCAGCCCTTGCGGTGGTTCCGTTGACATGGCTTGTTGCAAAACCGGTATGGTATAGCATGGTTGCAGGCGAACACAAGCGACAAACCCTAACATGAAAATCGTGAAATGCGTGTCATGTAACAACATGACTGCATTGCAAGCTCATGATGCACTCGCGGCTGTTTGGCTTGCGCCACATACAACAAATTTGACAAGACTGGATGTGAATGGATGACGAAGATATTATACTGGTGCGAACATGATAAACATGAGGTGCCTGTCATGTAACAACATGACTACAAGCTACGCTTATGATACGCTTGGGGCCATTCCGCTAGATTCACATGTACCAAACTTGGTATTGCGCGTCGCGAACGGACGACATAGGTAAACACAAACATGACAACCACGACATGCATGTCTTGTAACAACGTGACCACCATACTCATGATGCGCTCGTGGCCGTTTCGCTTGATTCACACATGCCAAATTTGGTATTACGTGACGTCAATGAATGACGAAGACATGTTACTGATGCAAACATGATAATCAAGAGATGTGTGTCATGTAAGAACATGACTACATGCCACAGTCAAGGCGCCAATACATTTCGACATGATGTGGTGCGCGTCACGTCGAACTGTATTGGTGAACTGACTGTTGCATGTCGTAAATTTTTTTTAGCTCACAGAATTTTTTTCTTCTGTTTTTGTGCACTTTCTCGACCTCATTTCGGCATTTTCGAGCAGAAAATGACATCCTGAAGGTCTTTGCGAAACCCGGCATGTAACATTCCGAGGAATGTTTCAACGAATACATTACCGGCTGTCGCGAATTGTGAGTGCAGCTGTTTGTGTTTTAAATGCCAAGCATTTTCAGCGAAGTTCGGCGACTTTGAATCTGTCTATCTAATTGATATGTGGGGTGTAACGACCCAAAACCACCATATGAATATGAGAGACGCCGTAGTGGAGGGCTCCGGAAATTTCGACCACCTGGGGTTCTTTAACGTGCACCCAAATCTGTGCTCACGGGCCTACAACATCTCCGCCTCCATCGGAAATGCAGCCGCCGCAGCCGGGCTGCGAACCCGCGACCTACGGGTCAGCAGCCGAGTACCTTAGCCACTAGACCACCGCGGCCGGGCAATCAATCTACCTATCTATCTATTATCTATCTATTTATTTATCTGTCTATCCATCTACATATTTATCTATCTGTCTATCATCCATCTACATATATATCTAGCCAATTACGTTTGGGAGCTCTAGTGGTCATCCCCTTAACTTGGCGTGAACCAAAATTAGCATGAGAGGATAAGATGGTGTTCGAATTTGACGTGCTGGTTAAGACATAAATAATGTCACAATCCTGTCCCGTAGTTCATCAAACACCTCACACCAGACAATGGCACACAGCAACGGTTGTGCCGCTGGTAGGCGGGTTTGTGCCACAGGTTATTAACACTTATTATCTACCCAGGAAAGACGAGAGCACACATGGGCAATTTTAACGCACGATCATTCGAAATACCTGACATCTGTAGCGCTAACGCGTTGAATGCAAAGAAACATGTAAGGGTCCCAGCAGGAATTGAACGAAAGCATTTTGCGTGGCAATGAAACATTGCCCCCCAAAGCTACTGCCAGGTCTCGGAACTACTTTTCAAACAGACGCTTATCTTCGTGAAACGTCAATCGTAATTGCAATGCTTGCGTGCCAATATTATAAACATTACATATGTACTTTTTGATACAGGCGCCACGTCAGTTTAACGTCAATGGTGATTTGTTGCAATGCGATGAAGTTGATTTACGTTGCAGTGTCCAGACCCAGCATCCTCGCGAGCATCAGTGCTTCATAGCAGCTTCTGGAACTCCTAATACGCATGTTCCAGTTGGCATCGTTGCACAAATGCAAACAACTGGTTATACAAACTTCTGTAACTCTTCAGCAATACCTGTGCGTGCAATATTTTACATATATTTAGCGTGATTTTATGACGTTTCGCTCAATAAAAATATCAACATTGTCACCTTCCCTTCGCATGAGTCCCATAACGTCATCTGCCAATTTTTTTAGACAAGTTGACCAGATGCACATGTGCCAAGATGACGTGGCGCTGCGCTAGTGGTTTTCTGAGTGAACAGAACGTTGTGAATTTGTTTTCGCAAACTTCCACCACCACCAGCTAGACGTAAACGTTGTGCCAGAATGTGCAGCGCCTATGAAGAGTCTGATGGAGCACAAAGTATCTCTTCGACCGACGCAGCGCTGCGGAATCGAGAGTGCTCAGTAGATTTCAGACAGGCGCTTACCTAAATATGCACTCTCCACCTGATCTAGCCCCCGTGATGTGCAGCCACCCCAACACTTTTTCATATCACGTGGGAGTGTGCAGAGGCTGACGAAGAACACAACACCAATGGCACAAGCCACGAACAGGAGGCCCAGTTGTCTAGTCTAGCCCTGGTGGATCAGCGGCCACTGATCAACAGAGCCTAAGGAATGGCTCGTGCAAGTGGTGCTCCACTGCCGGAGAGACTACAATGTTCACTTTTATATTCAATTTCTCAGCGCACTGGAGTTCTGATCTGTGTGGTTTATATATATATATATATATATATATATATATATATATATATATATATATATATATAGTGTTTGTACTAATACTACTAATACAACTACTACTTCTTCTCTCAAGCCTCGCAGGTCAACCCACTTTCTCGTACCGGTACGCGAAAGGCACGCATTGCGTTGTTACAAGAAGCATGAGCAGGTGCGATGTATGGCAGGCGCTTACAACTTACAAAGCGCCTCGCTGGCTGTCTTCGTGCTCGTGGACAACTCCTTGAGGCAATTTATTTTGCCTGCGGGGCATTTCTTTTCGCACGATGTTCCGCTTGGTCGTTGGCATTGTTCCCACCCCAACTGTGCATGCTCGCACCTCGCGTATCGTGCCGCTTGCTATCATCTCGTGCGAACTGCTTGCCTCCCCCCCCCCCTTTATCTCTCGCCTCGCAAGATCAACGCAGGCAGCATCTGCTAGTAAAAAAAATGCCCTCACCTACCTGAAGAAAATCGTGAGGAAATGCGAATGCGTTGCGTAGCATCCATAATGGCGTTTCGCACGTGGGGACCCAGCGTTAGGAGAATGATGTTTTTTATAGGCGAAGCTCCTTATAGCGGCACCTGTTCCTCCCTCGTAGTCGTAGTAGTAGTATGTAACCAGCCTTACATTTTGACCTCCAAGGTAGTGCTGGTGGGAGATTTCTTCTGTGCGTTCTTGAACAATGAATAATTCGCAGCGTGCGCGTTAATTAAAAGCCGAATTCTGTCTTTCATTTCCCCTTAGCTGCCATTGGCAAGTGCATTGATCACTATCTGTCAAGACAGGTTGCTACGTTTTACTCGCTGGACGTAAGATCCTTGGTTTTAAAAAGGTTTAGTGAGCGTTGGGCCGCAGTGCCATGAATACAGTGAACTAGTATATACCATGAACTCGAGGTGGCTAGAGGTGGGAAGTAGGCACGAAGCGCAAGACCTAAGAAAGTCTGCGTGTGCCTCCTCTCGTTCAGTCCTCGGAATGTCCGCTGGAGGGCGATGCTTCTATATGAGGAATATATCATGAAGAGATGCGATATGATAGTACTTGGAGTGTTGAATAGGTGGACGAATGGACACACAGACAGATGCATGGACGGACGCACGAATGGCTGCACAGACGGGCGGATGCATGAACTGACGCAGGAGCGGATGCATGGACGAACGCAGGGACGGACGCACAGATGCTTGTATGGACGCACGAACAGACCCACGCAAGGACGGGTGGTTGGATGCACTGGCGGCTACATAGATGCACGCTTAGACGGACGGAAGCAAGAACGAATGGACGAACGGACGTTTCGTCCCACTCTCCATCATTCACTCCGTGGATATGCTGCCATTTTTTGCATTGCAAGAAGCATGATTGGCACAATCGGACCACCAAAGAATGTTCGCGCGAATGAGTCAACCATTTCATGGATAAAAGTACCACGGTGACGGGCACCAATATCAATCACAGTAGACGTATGTTTGATGGGTTCAATGGTAATAAATATCTAGTACGGCTTATTCCGACAAAGTTGATAAGAAGGAACACACCAATAACAAATAAGTCACTCTCAGAGCTGCTGAATATATTGATTTGATTGATTTGTGGGGTTTAACGTCCCAAAACCACTTCTGATTGTGAGAGACGCCGTAGTGGAGGGCTCCGGAAATTTTGACCACCTGGGGTTCTTTAACGTGCACCCAAATCTGAGTACACGGGCCTACAACATTTCCGCCTCCATCGGAAATGCAGCCGCCGCAGGCGGGAATCGAACCCGGCTGAGAATATAGCAGGAAGTTGTCAAAGAGCTAGACTATTAGCCGTAGATTTGCTTCAAAGATGAGTGTATAATGTGGGAGGCTTGTTAAAAATCGCCAGGATGATGCGTGAGAAAAAAAGTCCCACACCTGCTTTTCATCACTCATAGATACAACCACTGCAATTAAAGTATTTGTTTTTAACTGATGCTGGGGTCCTTCTATTAAGCCAGTCAAAATACATCGAAGGCAAACGTTTAGCATTCGTTGTAAAAAACATTCTTTAGTTCTATTTGCACATTGCCGATGGGTTTGATGGATGGAATGATCTAGAGTAAATTAACACTTAAAGCATCATAGGAGTCTCAGCAAACAAAACTTAAGTTTACCCAAACGAAACCAATGCTCATTGAAAAAATACTTGGTTTCGGCGGAGCATATGAACGATTGCCTTCCTAAACCTGATTCAGAAAATTTTATGTAAGTAATATTACATAAGATACAGAATGCGCAAGCAGGCGTGGGTATACCAGCTTCTACATACAAAAATTTTAGGCTGTAAATTTTGGCCCACCTAAACAACTGCCAAGCTGCCAAGAGCTTCCCTCTTAAAAAGAATCTCGGGGTTTATATTGTACTCAGGTCCACCAGAAAATATTACTAAACCAAATTCATGAATTGGGCGAACATATACACGGTGAAGAATATCAGCCTAACTGACTCGGAAAATTCTCCTTAGCCTCCCAGCAGCTCGTCTACCTAATATATTATGTTCAATGTGGTAACGCCACCTCATACATTTAATACAGTCAACTAGAGGAATTTTCGCTTGATGGCATCGAAGAGAAATATCACTTGGCAATCCCAAGAAAAAAAACAACAATTACTTTTAGTAACGTTATGTTTTCTATGAAGCTCATCAAACCATGTTTTCAATGGTGGTAAATATTACTGTGAAGCAGAATGTTGTCAATGAATATCACAGAGAGACGTGAAAACGCTAAGCCATATGCATACAGATATAAATGTGCCTGATTGTACAGTGGTATTGAACCAAAATGTGAATTAAGACTGAGGAGCGAACTGAATTCTTCGTGACGCCAATCGTTTTTCTATAGTTTGACGAACAAGCAACTTTTTGGGAGCAATACAACTTTGTACCTTTTTTGAATGAGTATATAATTTTGATAGAATGTTGAAATATTAGACTTTCAAGAGCACTGGTGAGAATAACATGTTAAACACTTTCATGTGGCTTGACTCAAGGAAGAGTTACCTAAGCCCTATATTGCTGTCTGTACCGAGCAAGCTTACTATGAGAATTTAACTCGAAACGCCCATGCTAAATTTAATAACCTCGTATAACTCCATTAGGGTGCGAGCTGAATGTTCCATTATATAATATAAACTTGATAGTTATTAGTACAGTATTCTTTCTAGTAACTTAATGGCATGTGATGTTAAAGCGATTGGTGCAATGCTGTGTTCCTGCATTCCTAATGCCTGTTTTAAAAAAGAAAAATTATTTTTCAAGTCTTCTGTCATGAGGTACCCGACTATAAATGAGTGGTTGTTACCGTTAGGAATTTGTTCTCAAGAGATGTCGAATAATATTTTAGCCTGACTGAAGCAATGCCATCTGGTCCTGGAGCTGTGTTAAGCAGAAGACAAACGACGTGCGCAAGGTTTTTCATATTAACTTTAACAAAATCATTTTCGTATCAAGTTTTCACCTGCTTTATTTGTAATTGTCACGTAAATGTATTCTCCAGTTCTAATGTAGGTCTAGCTAATATACCTTCCTATTTCTTTTGGAGAAAGATGGTTATCGAGTGGAGAAGACACATGTTCTTTCTTTTTCTAGGGTGAAAGCCAGTCTTGCTCTCGACCCATTCAACTTACGTGTCATACTCCACTTCCACTGAAAAAATAAAAACAAACTAGTCTTGATGTTACACCAAGTGTTCGTGGAAAGAGAAAAGTAATGTAAAACCTGGATGAAGCAAAAGGAATCACGTCATTGAGTGAGCAAGCGAGTTCTCAACTCGCCTTGTCTTGACATGATAGCATAGAATACAGCATGGTCAGCACTTCGCGGCCGTATAAATACTGATATAGAGTGAATTGCGTGGTCTTTCGTCCGGCGTTGTTATTCATGGAGGTTACGTAATGCAAAATATATCCAATGTTTTGTGCTGGAAATCAATGAACGTTGTGATCATGTACGCGGGCATGTTGATCAGCCTTTCGGTAAGTCCGTTGGTGTTCGGGTGGTACGCGGTCGTCTTTCGGGGTCGTGTGTTGCTTACTTCAAATACCTCATCCATAAGTTTTGCTTTGAGTGCGGTTCCTTTGTTCATTATTACACTAGGATGGGCACCGTGGCACATCACGATATGGCGCTAGAAAAAATGTGCTTCCTCGGAAGCGGTGGTTCGTGGGATGAATAGCCTCTGTCTCAGCGTAGCATGTTCAGTAGTCAGTCGCGACGATGACTCATTTGTTTTCATCAGCTGGCAAGAGAAATGGTCTAAGATTGTGCATACCAACTTGGTCGAATAGCGCACAGGTGCTTCAACTGACTGAAATAAGCCAGCCGGCATAACAAAGGTATACCTTCGTCACTCGCACTCATGACAGTTTTCGACGTATTGGTTCAAACTTGCCGAAAGTCCGGGCCAATAGTACCTCTCTCTTACTCGTGACGTGTTTTTGAAAGGCCCATGTGGCCAAGTCTAGGTTCGTCGTGGCACGCGAAAATTACGTGGTCTAGCATGTCTCTGGAAACCACAAGGAGGTAAGCACGGTCTTTTGGACAGGCGTTCTTATACAACACGTCGTCTCGCAGACAGAACAACGCCAGCGAGCAGGACATATAGCGTGCTATAATTGTATCGTAGACTGACAAATAATCGGTCAAAGCTCGGTGCCAGGTCGCTGTGGTCTGGTGAAGTCCGAGGAGCTAATGGCACCCAGGAAACCATAATCGTCTTTTTTTTGAGTGACGGGATCAATGAGTGCGCGTGACAATGTGTCAGCGTCTTCATGCTTATGGCCAGATTCATGTATGATGATGACGTGGAAATTCTGCAGCCGCAAGCTCCACCGTGCTAGTCGTCCAGAAGGATCGCGCATGTTTACGAACCAATAGGAGGCATGGTGGGCCGTTACTATCTATAAGGGGCAACCACAAAGGTAAGGCCGAAACTATGCGATTGCCCGCATGACTGTGAGGCATTTTTTTCTCCCCAGTGGAGTAATTCGCCTCGTAAACCGGATAGGATGCTGGTGGCGTAGGCTATGACTCTTTAAACGACATCTTAATGCTGAATTAGCACTGAACCAAGATCAATGTTTCTGGCGTCAGAGTGCACATTCGTTTTATCATCATCGTCGAAATAAGTGACAACGTGTGCTGATTGCTTGTACTGTCGCAGTTCGACTCGTTTACCTAGACAAATAGCTTGTTGGTCCTGGTGAGGCGAGTCAGGGGTTCGGCTAGGTGTTAAGACCTATGAATGAATCTTCGACAGTAGGTGCACCATTCAAGAAAGCACCGAACTGCCTTTTTTGTTCGACAGGACCTGGCGATTTGGACACAGCATCAAGCTTTTCTGTACCCAGAGCTCCACCTGTTTGCCACGAGTTTTTAGAAGCTCTTCTCGATCTTGACAAACGTGTCACTCAGGGCTGAATCTCGAGTGGAGAACAAGCGGACACGCTTCTTTCTTTCTATGGCCGGAGCCGGTCTTGCCATTGATACGTAGGTGGCTATATGGCATATATTAGGAACCATATTTCAAGTATGCGAACCACGATATGAGTAGAAGAGACACCGTATTGTTGGGCTCCCACAATTTTGACCATCTGATGTTCTTTCGCGTGTACTCACAACGCGCAGTACAGGGGCATACACCATTTCGCCTCCACTGAAATGCGACTACTGAGGCCGGTAACGAACCCGTAAACTGCGGGTCAACAGCCCAGCACCTTAGCCACCGTGGTGTACTAGACGCAGTAGGTGGAGCTGGGCTGTGGCAACAAGCACGAAAAAGTGTTAAAGTATACACCTACAAGCCTAAATTACCTTTTAATTCAGAGCCTCACGTCATTCATAAGCCTGTCACTCGAAACGATCATCCCCGAGTACGAGTTCCATTTTAAAGCAGCAGTTCTATTTTCAGGGTTATTTTTTTCGCGTGTCTGCTCGGCCAATATTTACGCCTTTCCGTGTTTTAAGTGGTTTGAACGTATGTCTAACTATTCTTCAGAGTTACCATGCTTGATGTCATATTAAGCAGCCTTCAACGCCTTGCCGCTTGCATGCAAGCCGCGAACGTTTCTGACAGTTTGAGTGGGATGGGCGCCACCCTGTTGAGTAGAAGGTTTGGTTGCCCAAGCACGGAAGCCGCATTTCTACGCAGATGAAATGCAAATGCACCCTTCACCTTTATATCGTCTGCACGTCGAAAAACTTCGTGTGATCGGACAAACATTGCGGGAGTTTCGTTTCGACTTCTTTCGCGGTCCCCAATGTAGTCTCGAGAAGCTAAACCCGACCATTCAGCTTCTGTTCAAGCGTAGACGAACCGGAAACTAAAGTTCTTGACAAAACAACATGGCGTTTCAATTTTCAACGCGCACATTTTGGCCATTGAGCCTGAACGGGCCTGCCGCTATGATTATGGCACCCTAGGGGCGCATTCCACGTTGCTACTTCCGCAATCCCTTCGATTCAACCTGCCAGAAAAATTATTGGCGCATTTCATTGCACAATGTCAAGCTATTTTGAACCTTGTTTCAATCGCTATGCTGCTCTTGTGGCAGTAATGGCCTTGAGGTGTTCAATAACACGTGTCCAACGCAGTCCGACAGCGACTACTGGTCGAGCTAGAACTTCGGATGAGGGCCGAAGGCAGCTAACACATTGCCATTTATCGTTTTTTTTTCTGTAGTCCACTTCCACTCACTGGTGTAGCCAACAATGTGAATTTTTTGTCGCGTAGCAAGTATCACATTGCCATTTAATTGTTAAGATCTATGCCAAAAAAGCACGACTCATCCAAGTTTGTTTTTTTCTTTTAGGTGCAATAACATTCTACCCACGTAATTCCACCTTCCACGAACTCAATATTTATGAAAGCCCAGTTTAGGGATGTTTGACCAGTGTTTTAAACTAATGAATAAGTTTCTCACGTGTCTTGGCATTATTCGAATAATAAACACTAATGTTTCTTTAGTTGATTAGGCGACTCAATGATATATCTTGTGAGCACCTTCAACAAGCCTGAAACACTGTTTGCACTGAAGTATTACTCTGTTTCTTTGGTATGTTTGAGAAAACGAAAACGTTGAGTGGTTGGGAAAAGGTAAAATTAGGTTTGTTGAATACTAAGCGTAACAGCTGCAAAGACAAAGCAAGGAGCCTAATCTTTTGCGTAAAAGCAAACACGAAGAGAACACTCAGCAATAGCAATTGTAAGTCATTAGCAACTGTAAGTCAATAGCAACTGTAAGTCAAGAAAAATGGTCCACCTAGGAGTCCTGCCCAAATGACGTGCAACATTGACTGGTACTGTGAATTAGTACTTATATACTGTTCTGTACTAGATTTCAGAGCATTGAAAACAACGCAGGATGGCCTCACGCATCAAAACAGAAGTTTGTGTTCTTGATGATGTCTGCGGTGCTGCGTTGTTGCGTTTCACTAAATGGGGATATTTATGCAGTGTCAGTTCATCATATGACTTTTTAGATGACCAAATTAGATGAATAATTAAGGCACGACACAGCAAACAAGGCAATGACCCTGTTGGGAGGAAAATATTTCATATAATTAAAGCGAGAAAAGAAACCATATTGATAAGAAGCGCACAACGTTTACATGAAGACAGGACAGAAGAGCCACAAGCACTTAACTTCAACTAAGCGTTTATTGGAGAATTTGAGAATATATAAATGTGAAAGAAAAGAGAGGAGCAAGAAAAGAAAAAACAAACGACTGAAATCTCACATGTCATGTCATTTATTACTAGTCTGTTCTAATCAAACACATTACCAAAAATCAAAGTTCCTTCCACGTGAGTGAAATAGATAGTGCACTAAGGCACTTAAAGTCATCACGTGTGATTTTCGCTGCTTTAACAATCAAACAGCTTGACAAATCTTTGTTACAGTATGAAAAGCACGTGTTTTGAAAACACGGCACGCAACCACACTCTTTACAGTGGATAACCAAGTAAGCATCTTTAACTTTTCGTACTTTATTGTAATGATCATTTGCCTTCTCTTTATTACATATTTCAGTCTGCCCTACGTGACAGCTAGACAAAGGTATCCTATGAACAAGAAACTGTGCACATTCAGCATAATCATTGCCATGAATAATCATGTAAATTTCTTTTACAACAGGACAAGTTTGGCTGCCTACTTTCGCCAGTCTACTGGAGCAGGCGTGACCAATCGCACACTCGTAAGGTACGAATCTGAATCGGATCGATAGACACTTGCCCGATATAAATATTTATTGAGAAAAGAAAGTTTGAGGAATAGGTTTTTTTAAACTCGTGTAGTTTTTGCAAAAAAATCGTAGATACCACGTACAGGGGGAATCGATAATATGCGAAGCATGAATGAGAAATATTAATATGTCACTTTATAATGAGGACAACGTTACGAGGTGGAGGTAGACGATGCCGTACACGACTTCTGCACCATGATTATCATGTCTGCATTTGTCATTTACCTTCGTCATCTATTCACGTCAATTGATACCAAATTAATATATGTGGAACTACCGAAACGGCCGTGAGCATGCTGTGAGCGTGGAATGTTGTCATGTTCTTACATGACACGCGTGTCAAGATTATCAAGTTTGCACCAGCTACATATTTCGTCATCCATTTACGTCATGTAAACGCAAATTTGGTAAATGTGGAGCTAGCAAAACGGCCGCGAGTGCATCACGAAGGGCCCAATACACTCCAATGTAGCGTTGACGCGCGCGCACGCTGGTCACAGACGCTACGTTGGCAAAACGCGAGCATTTCTGTCTGACGCCAGGTGCGAGCAGCGTACGTCGGCGCGGTCCGACGGCATCCGGCGTGAAATGAGACGTGCTGCATTTTGCGCCGATGCCATAGAGTAACATTACTCTATGCCCACGGGGTAAATGCAGATAGGAGAGGGAATGCCCGGCCAGAGCGGCACGTGAAAAGTGGGGAGAAATTGACATCGTGGCGGCCATATTCACTGGGCGAAATAGAGGCCTTGCTATGGTTACGTGTTGCGCTGTGTAACTTGTCTAGCAGTGAGTGGCCGCAGCCATGGCGGCGGCATGTGGCATAGAGTTTCTCAAAAAACTAGAGGGCACTTTGGCGCTACGATCGTTTAGCGATTATGGGAATGATGGGTAGTACACATATTTGCCTAGTCTTCGTACTTGCTGGTGGCGAATCGTACTTGCGGCTTCGTTTAATGCTGTGTTTCGATTTTGTTTTTAAAGAAAGATTCAAACCTTTTGAACTTTGTGACCCAATTTGTAAAGGTAATTTAAAAAAGTAGGGCGGTGAAGCGCAATCGCTAAACATTTGCTGATTTTTGTTTCGTGAAAAAACAGCTTGAAGCCACGCCAACACACAGTAGCCAAAAGCAGGCCAGAAGTACCAAGTTTAGACAAATGTGTGTACTACCCATCATTCCCATGCTCACTGAAACGCCTTGCGTTGCAGCTCCCATAGACACTAGCGCTAGAGTTCCCTCTAGTGTATATTGGGAAACTATACGGCATGTGTGCCTCCGCAGTTCTCGTGCTGAGCCGTGATGGACAATATCCGCATGCTCTGCACTGCGTTATTGGTTACGCAGTGTTCTACTGGCAGTTACTGTACTCCTAGCAACGTTTACAAAACCTTTCGTCCAACGCGGGGCCCCAACAGTGCATAGATCGAGCGCATATCCATGTGTCGGGCGGCGGGTGGCGTGAATGAAGCATTTGAAGTGTTCAGCGAAATCGCGTTGGGCACCATAACGAAGCGGAAAGACGACGACCGCCTTGCAGGTTAGTGACGGTTGTGCAGTACTCCTTCTTGTGATAATGGACAAAACTGTTGTGCCCAGCAAGACGTAATGAGGACCATAAGCACATACGTAGTTTGATGTTCAGTATGTGTACCGTATCAACTTGCATGTGCGTATAAAACCACTTTTCCGTTCCGCTTGTCATACTAGCACCCAGAATTACAATCTCAGTGTTTGAGCAACCGTGTTCAAGTGTCACTTGCACCGTGCTCAAACTCACCGCCATCGCAGAATGCTGACACCGGTGAAATTCACGCGGCATACGGGCACAGTGGCCTTGCGCCGCGTCAGCCGCGTGGTTCAATGCAA
Organism: Rhipicephalus annulatus; assembly: GCA_013436015.1. NCBI lineage: Eukaryota > Metazoa > Arthropoda > Arachnida > Ixodida > Ixodidae > Rhipicephalus > Rhipicephalus annulatus. The sequence continues at coordinate 56,307 of WOVY01002346.1, forward strand.
CCGTAGAAGACGCACGACCGATAATGATATCTGTACAGTTGCTGAATTAATGCCGAGAAGACACTCGCCGTTGTCAGTGCATCTAGCGCGTGTTCTGTTGTACTTGCTTCGTTGTCGGCGAGGTGTTACTCGCTGTTAATACTCGAATGAAATGATTTTGCAAAAGTGTCGCCCTCGCCCAGAGGGTTGAGCCCCGTCACATTAGTTTCGAATCGTCACGACACACGTGCTGTGCAGTCCACGTGCTTTCGGAGCCGGAGAGATAGTCGCACCGTCTGTTTTACATTCGGGTGCAAACAAGAGGAGATAATTTGCCCAGTCGATATGGCTGACTTCCGGCTTAACCACGGCTTCACAACGAGCGACGTCAGGGCCTCTCCTTAGCCTTTTTTTCTTCCATGCTCTATGCCGATGCTTTTACCAGACCTTACTGCGTCTCCCTCTTTTCGTGATTGCGAGACGACGACCGCGCTGAAACGCGCATGCGTCAAAGCAACGCCGTGCGGCGCGCGCCTACAAGTATATCACTAGACCGGCGCCTGGCGTGGCAACGCCGGCGTGACGCAACGAAATGAACGCTGGCGAGCACACGCACCACGTCATGTCGAAATGTATTGGCGCCTTGACTGCGGCATGTAGCCTTGGTCACGCATGACACGCATCTTAAGATTAATATGTTTGCATAATACCTAAGACATTCGTCATTCATTGGCGTCACGTAATACCAAATTTGGCATATGTGAAGCTAGCGAAACGGCCGCTAGCGCATCATGAGTATGGCGTGTATACATGTTGTTACATGACGCGCAACTCATAATTATAATGTTTGGATGTGTCCTTTGCCTATGTCGTCCATTCACGTCGCGTAATACCGAATTTGGTGCATGTGAAGCTATCGAATCTAAATGTGAAGCTAGCGAAACCTAAATTCTGACGATGACGGTATTGCTTTTGTAGCGTCGGCACGAATCGAAAGTTTTCAGTATCTTATGCAGTTATTGTGGCCACTCATAGAAGGGCTGATAGTACTGGATTTTCCAATGCTACTCGTGCTAGACAGTCAGTGATTTCTTTAACTTCTTAGCCTCAATGACCAGGTACCCATATTAATTTCTGTAGCTTCAGCTGAGGAGGGACTAGCATAAAAAGTGTGTTTAAGGCCATAGGTTTTGTTGACGCCGTAATCTACGTACTTACTTGTAGTGTTCCTACTTAAAATAACGGAACAGCATTAAAGCTTCAGTATGGAACTGGCGTCCATCTTAATCTGCTTTATTCTTCACTTCACCCTCCTTTTCTTTCCTGCCGCGGCTCTCGTGCTTCTTCATCTTCTGTCCAAAGGCTCATACCGCTTCACCCTTCCCGCTTTCTTTTAATTACCCCTCCTGGGGTAATACTTGAAGACATTCCCAATTGAAGCACATTCAACAGATCCACGTTCACCAGTGTACCAGACAGTCTTCAAAATTCCGTTCTGGGTGGCTGTCTTGGTCACAGAGTAAGGCCCATAAAATTTTGCACTGGAATCTCTTATTCCTTTTCTCACTAGTACGAGGTCGGTGACTTGAATGTTTGGCATGTCTGCTCGATGCCTCTTGTCGAAATTCTTTTTCATTCGTTTTCGGTACATCTCCTCCTGTGATTTTTGTTGCCTCTCCTCGACAATCTTGAGGTTTTCCAAGAGTCCCAACTCACGATCTGCCTGCAGAATAGGGGTCTCTCCTGTAGAAGCGTACTGTGGACTGCACCCCAAGCCACTTGTGTAGGATCGGTTATGATGTTTTACGGCTGCTTCTAAAGAACATTTCCATCCCCCAGGAAAATTATCGTACATCTTGATGTATTGTTTCACGTCCCGTATGGCACGTTCTGCAAGCCCATTCGCCGCAGGATGGTATGGCGCACAGAACTTGATCGATACATTGTGATCTCGAGCCCATCTTACTAGCTTTTCACTCTTGAACGCGGGGCCGTTATCGCATACGATTGTCCGCGTAGTTCTAAACATGTCTCTTTCGAGAAGGGTTATGACGCTATTTGCATCTTCTTTTCCTGCTCGTGCCGCGACCATCCTGGTGCATTCATCTATGGCCAGCAGAAAGGCTTGCGTTTTTCTGACTCCTTCCCGTTTCTTGTTAAGTTCGGCGAAATCCAGGTGAACTACTTCAAAAGGCACGTTCGAGTGGCAAGGTAGTATCATGGTGTCCGTAGGCTGTTTATACTTGACTTTGTGTACTTGACACACATGGCATGAACGAACGTACTGACTGACGTCTTTCTTCATGTGAGGCCACGTAAACCTCTTGACCAACTTGTTGTAGGTACGCCAAAAGCCGTCGTGTCCTCCAGATTCTGGGCTATCGTGGTACAAGTAAAGCACTTTGGAAACAAGAGTTGGTGGGACTTGATACCGACCTTCAGTAAAAACCAGTTGTTCTGAGCCTTCCCACAGCTTCACTTCATTGATTTCTTCAGATTTTTCTGTGTTGTTTTGTACCATCAATCTTGATAGAGCATCTGCATCGGTTAAAAGCGGTCCTGGTCGGTGCGAGATGGTGAAGTCAAATTGCTGCAAGTAATTCACCCATCTGGCGATACGCCCTTTAGTTTGGGTCATATTCAAGAGATGAGTGAGTGCCTGGTGATCGGTGAACAAAGTGAACTTCGTACCTTCCAGGTACGTGCGGAAGTAGTCAACGGCCTTCAGAACCGCCAGTGCTTCCTTTTCTGTAGTAGTGTAGTTTGTTTCAGACGGCTTGAAAGTGTAACTGTAGTAACCTACTACGTGTCGCTTTTCTCGGCCAGATGCTTCAATACATTTTTGATACAACACTGCACCAGTCCCATAATGTGAGGCGTCAGTGTTCAATTCAAAGGGTAAAGTGAAGTCTGGTATACGCAGAACTGGGTCAGAAGAAATTCTGTGCACCAAGTCACGGTAGACTCTCTCACATTCGTCACTCCATTCAAAGGGAACTTCTTTCTGCGTTAAGCGCGTGAGGCATCTAGTTTTGACAGCAAAGTCCTTTATGAAAGATCGGAAATGTCCTGCCAATCCCAAAAACACACGCAGTGAATGGACGTCATATGGTTTCTTCAACTGGGAGATCTTCTCGACGGACTCTTGTCTTGTGCTTTTGGTGTTCCCATCAAAGACTCTTCCAAGAAACACAACTTTTTGTTGAAAGAATGCACTCTTCTTAAAATTAACCTTGAGATGTGCCAAGCTCAAGGCGTTTAACACCTGAGACAGATGGTCCTGATGCTCAGCCTCTGTTTTGGAGAAGACTATAATGTCGTCTATGTACACATTACAAAAAACACCAAGGAATGGCTTTAGGACTTCGTTCATGATCTTCTGGAACCACGCTGGCGAGTTTTTCCAACCGAAAGGAAGCCGGTTGTATTCGTAGAGATCGAATGGCGTGATAAAAGCGGTGTACATTTTTGTTTCTTCGGTTAGTGGGATCTGCCAGAAACCTTTGCATAAATCGATGCGGGAAAAATGTCGGCAACCCCCGGTCTCATCTATAATTGTGTCGATCTTCGGCATAGGAAATGGTATGAGTTCTGTCTGACGATTGAGAACCCTGTAGTCGGTGCATAATCTGAAGGTTCCGTCTTCTTTCGGTGCGATCGTTATGGGAGAAGCGAAGGGTGATACCGAAGGTCGTATGATATCAGCATCTAGCATCTCCTGCAACTCTTTCTTGAGCCACATCTTTCGCTCTCTTGACATATTGTAAGGTGCTTTTCGGATGACGGTCTTATCAGCGAGTTCGAAAGGAACCTTGTGGGACTTCATCGCCTGAGGATAGCTTCCTATGCATACAAGTTCAGGGTAGGTCGTTGCGATATCCTCCGCGCACTTGACAACTCGTAGATTATCTTGTCTACCCTGATTTGTCTCGTTCCTTGCTACTCCTTCGACTAGAACCACATCGTCCCAGTACACGTTGATCTTTAGTTTCTTTATATCTGGTCTTGATAGCAAAAAGTCGTACGTTACCCCCTCTATCACCAACACTTCGCTCTCTATTTGCTGACCCTGGAACTCGATGTTTACAAAGGCCCACTGATCATGCAACGTTACTTTTCCATCATAGCCTTGTACTCGTAGGATTCTTCCACTATGCAAGCGATTTGCATCCACCAGCTTGGCATTTATAATGGACACAGAAGCACCGCTGTCTACCAGAGCCATCATATGTTTGTTTCCTACTTTGACGGGAATGTGAAGTAGGCTAGAGCAACTTAAATAAACAGTCTCATTTGGAGTCATCGGGTGGGACTGATCACCCTCGTTTATTAGTTTTTTTCTGTCGAATACTCCTGAGCTTCAGTGTCAAGATTATTCACTCGACATCTTGGAACACGCCAGGGCAAGTTATCTGTGCGAGTAGCGAGGTGGCTCGGTTCTCGCTGAGCGCGGCTTGACCAGTCCGCTTTACTCCGACTGAAACAGCTGCTTGACTCGGCGGTTATGCTTGTTTCCGAAGCTGATGGTATGTTCTGAAGACACGCGAGGAGGTCATCTAGAGTCTTTGGTGACAGTATTTGCACTTGCTTCAACACGTTAGTGTGCAATCCATGCATTATTAAGGCAACTACGGCCGTAGATGGAAGCAAAGGCTCCGCCAGCTTTAAAAGACGGCGTTTCTCAAAGAAGTACTCGACAAGGCAACTTTGCTCAGACTTGAAATTAAGCGCCGTGTTCCATCTTTCTACTGGATTGCTTCGGAATGCAGTCAAAAACTTTTTTCTCCACTGGCTCCAAGAGTCGTCACTGTCTTCCAGAATGCATGTTTCATACCACTTTCGCGCAACACCTCTCAAGTAAACGCGCATGTTGGTGATTTTAGCCTCATCAGAGAGCCACTTGTTTTTTCCAGCGGCATATTCGTAGAAATCAAGCCAACTTTCTGGATTTGAAGACACACCGTCGAAAGCATCAGGTTCTACGAATTTAGGTGTCGGTCTCTCAGCATTCAGAGAGCTTATAAGAGATGTCATTATTTGGTTTTGTTGAACCATCTGTTCCTGTTGCAGCTGAAAGGCTTTTAAAACGAGGCTCACCTCTTCCGTCGAAGATCGTGATCCTGAGTGTTGTCGACGCACTGGTTCAAGAACTAGGTCGTTGAAGGTTGCCACACGCAAGTTCACTTTCACAGCACCTTTCCGTCGTAGTTCAGTAGTGTCTACGGCTGCCTTTTCCACAACCAGGTTCACGAGTTCTTCCGAGCTGAGCTCACGAGGTAGGTCTACCGCTGCTTCGTCTTGAACTTGGTACTTCGAAAAGATGATCTCCTCGGAGGTCTCGTCTATGAAGAACGTCACCCACATGATGGCTTCGATCCCGCCGACTGCGCCAAAATAATGTAGTGTTCCTACTTAAAATAACGGAACAGCATTAAAGCTTCAGTATGGAACTGGCGTCCATCTTAATCTGCTTTATTCTTCACTTCACCCTCCTTTTCTTTCCTGCCGCGGCTCTCGTGCTTCTTCATCTTCTGTCCAAAGGCTCATACCGCTTCATTACTTACAGACAATCCGCGATTATGATCGCGTTAGGGGCATTGATTTGATTGATATGTGGGGTTTAACGTCCCAAAACCACCATATGATTATGAGAGACGCCGTAGTGGAGGGCTCCAGAAATTTCGACCACCTGGGGTTCTTTAACGTGCACCCAGATCTGAGCACACGGGCCTCCAACATTTCCGGCTCCATCTGAAATGCAGCCGCCGCAGCCGGGATTCAAACCCGCGACATGCGGGCCAGCAGCCGAGTACCTTAGCCACTAGAGCGTTAGGGGCATTCAATGGTAGGTTTAGCAGCTCTAGAACTATTGCCAATATTTAAGTTTTAAAAACGGGGGTGAAATTTGGTAGCCCTAATGAAGAAGACTGGTCAAGCAAATGGGAGTATATACCTACACCTGTTTTTTTCATCCATTAATGAAACATCTGTAGCTATACAAAATTATTGATTTCTGCGTGCGCAAGTTAATATTTCAGTCGCCTATTTAGGACCTTATAGGACTGTAATTAGGGTTTAGAGGAGAAAATATCATCGAATTATTTCTTAATATTTTCATTTGTAACCTGCACTGCAATCACATCTCGAATTTTACGTTTATTCTAAGTAGTTGTTGCTGAACAAACGTAATCTGCGGTGTTTGAAATTGTAGCCATGGCAACAAAAAAGGTGTCTAGGTCATTTACTAAACCATATTCAGATCGTCTTTGTGCATAGCTATAAAATTTCAGAAATGCCTGAAAAGTTAGGATACGAAAATGAGAAGGAAATGGAGGTAATCGTCGTTCCTGATACAAAACATTGTTACAAACCTAGGAAGCCCTAGACACACATTTAACGCTTCTCGTTCTAGCGTACCCAGAAGGGTTACTTTGTAAGCAGAGCCACCTGGGAAGACCACTCACACAAATTGTAGTATTGGTCGCATATACATTTTATATATCATCACCACTATGGTTCTGCGTAAACTATATGTTCATTGCCGTCGTCTTCGTAGAGTTTCTGTTAATATGTACGCTACTTGTATTCTTAGTTTTGGTAGCGTGCACCACTGATCTCCACTAGGGTGCTGGATGGCGCTTCGAGCTCTCCGGCGTGCGGCCGCCGGAAGTTCGAGCGCTCGTCCCGGAAGTCGGACAAATGGCCGCCGTTCCAGCATAGCGCGTGCTACGTATGGGCTGGTTTCGTGCGCATTCCGCTAAAAATGCCTGCTTGTTGCGCCGTCAACTGCACCAGCAGACCAGAGAAGTCGTTTGGAAAGACGTTCCACTTGTAAGTATCACAATATTCTGTGCGACGTGCGTGATACGCAGCGAAACGCAAACGTCATATCAGTGTCGTTGTTAAGCTGTGGCTCTTGTTACGCAGGTTCCCACGCTCTAAGCCGGATTTATACCGGCGTTGGGTGGTAAACTTAAGAAGGGACAAATGGACTCCATCCCCAGGTAGCAGATTCCGCAGTGACCACTTTACTGACAACTGTTTTGACAGAACGGGCGCACGAACTCGGCTACAGCCTGACGCCGTGCCCACCTTGTTTTCTTTCCCGAAGCACCTGAAAAAGGTACAGTACGACATCTCGGCATTTTGGTATAGCGGCCCGGAAAAAAAAGCATACTGTTCGGCCATCGCAGTTCGCTCGTTTAGCGTTCGTATAACTACCCCTACAGTTGATGCTACGTTTATTAGACACTAAAATTGCCTGAATGGGCGTTACCTTCTTTCGTAGTTCATCTGCTGAGTCCCTTTAAAATTGACGCCCTAAAAATTAGCTCGGAGCACAATAAAATCTACATGTAGCTGTGAGAAGCTGTGGTTGAGGAATTGTTTGGCAGACTTACTCTGAAAACCATGTACTGTAAGCAATGAAACGGAATTGGAAAAACATGTCCATTACGTTACAAAGCGCGAGGTCTTGAATTTTAAGTGCCAAATTTTTTCTTTCAATTTCTGAAATGCTCCAATCTGCGTTATATATCTCAGTGGTGCTATGATAGCTGTCTAAGATAGTAGTGGTATAATTCAGAAACTGCTAGACTGCTATAATATGCTTGACGCCAGCATATTTTTTACAGCATTTTGCACTCGCAGTAATAAATAAGCATAACTGTGAATGAAACACGGCTGTTTCAGAGGACTGCAGAGAGAAAGCCGCCAAAGCAGAGAACTGCCATTGTGGATGTGACCCCAGTGGAACAGCCAAACGACCACACTCCAACCACGGTGCAAGAGAACTCAGCCCATGCAAGTTGCCTTTTTTGTACTACGCTGCCCGAGTGCAGCTACTTGGTCCGTCCTCGGTTGAATGTAACTAGTCCGATGTTAGTCAGGCCACTTTCTTGCAATCTCGTGGTAACCAACACGATAACTTTGTATACATTATGCACACCAGGATAGCATCCAATTTGAATCAAGTTAGTAGTCCTGGTATGTTCTGTAGTCATAGCAGAACATTGGTTTTATTCATGGCTGCAGCACCAGTTTTTCTAATCCAGGGAAAATATTGAAATTCCTGTCTGATGTGGCATTTCTCGAGTGCACCGGTAAACGAAGGGGACAAAGTTAATTTCTAAACTCCCCTGTGCACCTGGTTGCTTATTTTCTGCGTTAAACCACGTAAGCTACGAACAGATGCCTGCTTTACGAAGACTGTCATATGATGAGTGGTTTTTGTGAAAGGTGTCTTTTTCCACAGCTTTAACTTTTACTTTTTGTTTTCAGGTCGCCGAGCACAGCTATGCAGTCCTTGACACGCCAAAAACACTGAAGAGGAAACTGGATGCTTGCACAGATTCAGCGGCTACAGTGAAAAGAAAGCTGAAGCTCAGCCTTGAACGCGAACGTCGGTTAAGAAGGAAGGTCAGCTCATTTATTGAAATATTTGATTGACCTCAAGCACAAGCAGCTCATTTCAGAAGATGCCTCGGCAATGCTTGAAAGGTGCTTAACGGGGATCCCCTTGGAAGTTAAGAAACGGTTGCTCAAGCAAACATCCAGTGAAGGCGACAAGTCGTCTGTTAAGTTAAGCCGAGACAAATATTCTCCTGCACTGCGTGCATTTGCACTCACGCTACAGTTTTACTCGACAAAGGCATATGTGAGGATTCGAGAAAAACGACAACGACGAAGGTGCGGGACAAGGCACGTGCGATTACGAGGCAACTGTGCGCCAATCAGCTGATGACCTGTGGTGGCCCATCGAGGTGGCGTACCACGATTGGGCCACGTGTGACCATTACGTGGCAGTAGGCTTTGTGGCTGGGGACGAGCCGGAGCAGCGGCAGACGGGAGACAGCGGGCCGAAGCGTCGGACGAAGTCGATCCAGGTTCCGGCCAGGGAACGCGGCTGTCCACGCTACTGTCGTCCAACCACCAGCTGGGGCGGCATTGCCGGCACGAGTACTGCATCTCGGGGCGCGGCCTGGCCTGGCCTGCTGTTCTCTTCCTTGCCAGGGCATCGCGGATCTCGGCGAGGCGTCTCCACGGTCAGCCGTTCGACACAGCGATGAACGTGGCCTGGCTAATGGTCACGGTTGCATCGAGCATCGCGTCTCGGCGCACGCTCTTCGCTGGACGGGCTGGGCATGCCCCGCATGGAGCATCGCGTCTCCGATGCGGGTTGACTGCTCCGTGGCCACACCCATGCCATCAAGCGCCGGTGTCACCAGAGCGTCGCACATCGGCAAGGGACGAGCGAGACGTTCTGGCGAGCGAGACGCGGGAGGGCGCACAGAGGAGCACGGAACCGGGCGAGGTCCAGGGTGGCCGAGGATCCAGGTGCCAGGGAAGTTGTTGGCTGAATCTAGGATCGCCGAGCGGTGCCGAGTGATGCGCCAGACTCGGACGTGGGCCACGAGCTTGTGAGCTGCAGTGTGCACCCGAGGGTACCTGGCGGTGCCCTGGCCAAGAAGGAACGTGCGGAAAAGAGAGCTCGAGCGTGGAGGCCACGAAGGCAGACGAAGCAGTGCGCCGCTCGAGAGGACGAGTTCCTGGGAGCGTTCCTGAGCCGGACGTGGGACCCGCACGTGTCGCCCAGGTCGAGCTCCGGCGTGTTTGTTCGGGGTCGAGTCCGCCGGCCTGTTCAAGGTGCAAGGACGGGGCCTGCTGAATGGCTCCTGCCTGGGGGCAGTGGCCGGGAGCAGGTTCGTGGGCGAGGCCTACCTGGCGTGGTCCTCGTGAGCCGGGGCCTGACCCTGAACCTCAGGAGTTGCGACCCTGACTGCTGGCCGCGATGTCTGACTAAACGGCGCTGCACACGGTAGCGCATCCGTGTGCCGTCAGCCGTTCCAGCCGCTCCAGCCGTGCCACCTTTGCCCTCGCGCACGTCAACGATCGCATCATGTCGGGACGACGGGGACCCAAACTGTGAGGCAGTGTTTTCTTCTTTGCGAACTGAGAACTCGACGCGCTGGACTCGGAGTAAGCGTAGCCGCGAGCTCTCCGCATATTAGAGGTCTGACTCTCGTACATGTTGCGTGACGCCTGGCGTGTAGGGTTGGACATATAGTTTTATTTTCGCCTGCCACTTCGTTCTTTAGTGTACAATATAACGCTTCTTTTGTTCGCATCCAGTGTTGATGTGAATCCTTTCTCGTCCACTGTCAACAAACATAGTGACGAACGTCTTTAACCATCACAGCATATAACTATGTCAGAGAAACATTTCAATGTTCCTTGCCACATCCATCGACTATAACTAAATGGTATAGCTCCATTAACGGAGAACCTGGATTCACAAGCGAAGCAATCAACGCCATCCGAGCAAAAGCCAATGAGGCTAAGAAGAACAACAAACAGCTTCTCTGCAACCTTGTTGTTGATAAAATGGCCATTAGAAAGCACCTTGAATGGGACGGCAAAAAATTTCGAGGCTACGTGGATATTGGCAATGAAGTGGACGATGACAGTAACGCAGTTGCGTCTGAAGCCCTTGTTTTCATGCTCGTATCTCTGGACTCCCACTGGAAGGTACCGTGTGGCTACTTTTCGATCAATGGTCTTTCAGGAAAAGAGTGTGCGAACATTGTGAAGCTCTGTATGACAAAGTTGCATGAGACAGGAGTGCACGTGACATCATTGACATGTGATGGTCTCCGTTGTAACTTTACAATGTTCAAAGACCTGGGGGCTTTCGTTGAAGATACATCAGCGATGTCAACATCATTCCCTCACCCTGTAACACAAGAAAAGGTGTACAGCCTTTTAGACGCATGTCACATGGTCAAGTTAGTTAGAAATGCTCTTTCTGCTCTTGGGTGCCTCAGGGACGCATCAGGCGCATCGGTGAGCTGGGACTACATTGTCCAGCTACAAGAACTTCAAGAAAAAGAAGGCCTGCATGCAGCAACAAAACTACGGGCTGCACACATTAAGTAGCAGAAACAGAAGATGAAAGTCAACCTTGCTGTCCAGACTTTAAGCACTAGTGTGGCTGACGCCATAGATTTTTGTCGTGAAGACTTGCAACTCCCAGTTCAAAAATTCAGAAGGAACTGTGAAATTTATTCGAATGTTCGATAAACTGTTTGATTTCCTCAATTCACGCAACCCAGTGGCCAATGGTTTCAAAGCGCCGCTCCGACCTAGCAACAAGGGAACCTGGATGAACTTCTTCGAAGAAGTCAAGGAGTACATTTGGGGGCTGACTGACGGATCAGGTGTTCCCATTTTCAGGACGCCCAGAAGAACTCCATTTCTATGATTTCTGGTGACCATTGAAAGTGTCATCGGTCTGGCTTCCGCGCTCCTCCTCTCGGACAATGCTCCACTCCGTTACTTTCTTACTTACAAGCTTTCACAAGACCACATTGAACTGTTCTTTGCCGCTGTGCGTTCTAAAGGGGGCTGGAATAACAATCCCACAGTCTCACAATTTGTGGCGGCATACAAGCGACTTGTCACACACAACCAGGTGAAGGGTGGGCGAGGGAACATTGAGTCTCTTGACAATACGCGCATACTGTACGTGAGCAGTCAATATCGCTCCAACGATGACCTCGACATGGCCACAGCAAAGCGAAGTGGCACACAAGACCTCATGCAAGGCATAGACCTACCCGACGAGAGCGAGCTGGATGTCATAGTTGAGGATCTCCCTGCACTGTCTCCGTACCTTGGAAACGTCGTTGGTTACATCGCAGGGTTTGTTTGCCGATTGGTCAAACGTAAAATACCTTGCGCAGTATGCTACTCGGCCACCAATGCCGAGACATGCGGTTCGGCACTCCTTAACAGAAAAAACCGTGGAGGTCTTTCCAAGCCGTCGTCATCGACAACGTACATCTGTCAGCTGACTGAAAAAGATGTTTGACTGCAGGAGAAGGTTCACGACGGAGGCCTTCCAAAAAAGAATGCAGCTGACACTGTGACAGCCAAGGTTATGGCAGAACTTTCGGGAGTGCTGAGCACGAACAAGCTCTATCCGGAACTGCATGGCCATATGTTCGAATCAGCAGTTGACTCCAACCACTTTGTGCGTCTTGTTAAATGTGTCATCGGCTGCTACGTGAAGATCAGGATGCACCATGCCGCGAAGCAAGCTACTGCAAAGATAACAGGACCAAACATCCGCAAGCGACTTGCAAAGTTGATTATTTTCAGTCACCAGTGAAGTGACGTGACGTGTCAGTTCTTAAGTGCTTCAAGCGACTTGCAGAGTTCATTATTTTCAGTCACCAGTGAAGTGACGTGACGTGGCAGTTCTTAAGTGCTTCAAGCGACTTGCAGAGTTGATTATTTTCAGTCACCAGTGAAGTGACGTGACGTGGCAGTTCTTAAGTGCTTCGAGTACAATAAACACATGAAATCCATCTTTGTACATGTATGCCTGTTTTGTTTTCAATGGCGAGGCAGGAAGCACATTTAAATATTAACCTGCATGCATTATTGCCAACCATCTCTAGGCACTGCATTGTCAGTAACAAGGGCACGTGCACAAACGTTCTGAGTAAATGAGTTTTTCTTACAATTACAGGCCTCTCAATTCGAATGAAGCAGTTCCACGCATCCTCCTTTATCATTCTTTAAGGGTTACACTAAAATGTCCAATTGAAGCCGTAACCACTAGGCAAATCTAAATCTGGATAGACCAGTTTGCATTAGGCGCTGCGTGTGCGCAATGGGTGGGTGTCCCTGAAAACTAGCAATAAATGTGTTCATAAGCTAGAAATTTTCCTTCAAGAGAAAGGGCGACACCTTTTGTCAGGCAATGATGAGAAAGCGCGTTTTAAAAGAATTTACTTTGACCTGCTGGTTACACACATATGCTTGAATTCATATTGTAAAGGGTTCCGATGTACTAACCTTCAAGGGTAAAACAGGAGCAAGCTGCGCACAGCCATTTCAGGATTTTTTTTTTGGCTGGCACATAGCAAACATCAATCGGTTATTCTGTTTCAGGCAGCTTAAGTGGACAGCTTCCTCTGCGTTGTTATCGAACTCGCTTAGCTAGTTGATTTTCCGATAATCCAAGGCCTTTCACGGCTGTTGATTTATTGTTTTCGGCTAATATAAGCCCCTTCATGACTGTTAATTTATTGTAAGACGTGCATCCTAACACGAATCATAAAGTCCACTCGCCAGCATAAATACCGTTCGAGCTGCGTCGTCTCCTCTCGAACCGATACCTAAGTGACATTTTCGTTCTCCTTCGCAATTATAAACTGCTTCATATTAACGTCGCATGTTTCGGTATAGCATAAGTTGTGATCTGAACGCGATGTGTATCACCAAAATGCAATTAAGTGAGAAGAAAATGCAGAATGCGTCAATGGGAACGCTGATCAGCGGTTGAGAAGCGTAGCAGACGCTCAACTTCCGGGACGAGCCATTGAACTTTCGGTGGCCGTGCGCCGCCAGGCCGCGACAGCGGCGAAGCGCCATCCAGCAACTCTAGTGGAGATCAGTGGCGTGCACTTTTTGAAGGCATTCGCTTAACGTGTGCACTGCTGGCATCACAACTTCTTCTTTGAATAAGCCAATTTGGTTTGTCACATATACTGAATCTCGAATCACACAAAAACATTACTTAAGACACATGTGCCATGGGCGAATCGTACCACAAGCTGGAGACAACAAGCTTGAGAAACCAGACTACTTTGGACAGTCTGCTGCGCAAATAGGTGCAATAAGTGGGTGCGAAATAACAATCGAGCCAAAAATTTGGTTTCTGTGCGTTGAGTGGAAAAACAGAGCTACGAATTTGTCTGCGCCAGTCGGACGCGTCATCAAACCGACATTAACCTGTTGCGGCATGGTGCGACGCCACTGCTGGGCCTGCGCGCAGCGCCAACGCTACTCAACCAATTCCAGCTGTTAAGAACAATCTCGCCCATCAGAAGACACAAAATCTACGCAAAAACTCTGTATGTGGCCGCGATCAACCAGTTGCCTCTGTTACGTCTTTTCTTGTGAACGCATCAAAGTCATGTGTGCCCACAAAACGCTTGATGGTTCACTTACCAGAATGACGGCGAACACAAGAGCAGACGCAAGAACTAAGTGCTCTAGGGATGAAACACCTCAGCTGACCTTACTGTTGCTTTGTGTATGGCCACGTCCTTGTGTGCCGCCATTAGCCGTGGCTTCCGTTCTGCGACGTGACTGCGAAGGCCCGCAATACGCATTGATTGATATGTGGAGTTTAACGTCCCAAAACCACCATATGATTATGAGAGACGCCGTAGTGGAGGGCTCCAGAAATTTCGACCACCTGGGGTTCTTTAACGTGCACCCAAATCTAAGCACACGGGCCTACAACATTTCCGCCTCCATCGGAATTGCAGCCGCCGCAGCCGGGATTCGAACCCGCGACCTGCGGGTCAGCAGCCGAGTACCTTATCCACTAGACCACCGCGGCGGGGCGCCCGCAATACGCAGGCGACGTCGAACAGTGGTGTCCGAAACGTCAATTCCAAGTCCTCGCGTATTGCTGGGGCAGGCAAGAAAGGTTTACGAGCAGCAGCTGCAACTATGAGGGCGTCTTCATCGTCTGTGGTAGCTTTAGGGCGGAGCACGCGGGTTGCATCCTCAATGTAACCTTCATACAGGTAGGCTTGAATTATTCTGTTCACAGTCTTCAGTGGCCTATTAACTGAAGCGCCTATATACCGCTGGGAATAACCTTTCAGGGAAAGATCGACAATTGAGCACTGTTCATCAGGAACCCTGGCCATAATACGATCTGGCGACAGAATAAACGGCTGCGAAAGATGTTTGGTTGTTTTATATATGGCGTTGCATCCACAACTTTGAAGGAAACGAATAAACACACCCCCATAGATATACAAGTTGTTTGTCTTGTTCTGTTCAAGCACAGATGCTTAAAGAAATCTTAAAATGCAGGATGCATGGGCTTGGAAAACAATAATGCTGCTAGCGGACGATGAACAAGTGCATTCATGACGTCATACGCGTGGTAGAAAAATTATTTCACGGAAGGCGTGATGCGCATGCGCAATGTTTACAGTGATGACCGTAACGGGGCGCTGACAGTGCCGTCGGCCACGCGCTCACGTGTTCACCCTAACAGTGCTCACCGCTGTACATTTCTCACGTATGTACTTCATCATGTTCTCATCATGTGTACGCCCAAATTTAAAGCATTTAGGCGTTACAGAATAGACGTCGAAGTGTTGCCTCGAACTCGATGTCATGCGTTGCTCGCTTGCACTTGAATTGCGAGTTGCAGCACGCTGATATAACTGAAACACCTTTTGCATTATACCCGCCTCTCGGTTTGATGAACTTGACAATTTTTCGAAGTGACGTTCAATTAGCGTTAGCAGCTTGCAACGTCCTTCATTATATATAGAGAACTACTCTTCGACACCATTGAAACAGCAAGGACCTTGCACGTTCATTAGCGGATGGCTCCCTTAGCACTACTTACTTTTGACCAGCGTGGCGACGAGAGCGCTGGTGGCGGCGTTCTTCGCAGTGCCACCTGCGCACTGTCATTTTATGTGCACTGCTTCAAAATTTAAGACCTTACGAATGCACAGAGGAATACACAGACGAACGTTTCACAGTGAGACCGATATATGCATGAACTGAGGAACGGATAAATTTACATTGCACGGACGGTCAGAATAACAGATGGATGGACAGGGTACGGTCTGTTTTTAAACCATCTACGCGCTATGAAGGCTCTATGTGCGGTACATGTAACACCTGTTTTTCGATCTGACGATAAGGTACAAAAATGACGACGCCAACGGGCATCGTGCAAGTCTAAAAAGCTTCGGTCCTAAAAAGCGGTGTGAGTGCATGGACAACTAACACTCACAACACCAGCTCTATGATTTTCGAGCAAGAAAACAATCTGTACACTTCAAGTCCCAATACGAAAAATTGGCCCCGTATCTGCACCTTTCACTTCAAATGTCGTCGAAAGACGATAGTCTTTTGTCTGAAGAGAGTGTACAAAACGTTTATTTAATCTTCTAAGCGGGAAAACTGGTGAATGGTATTCTGGAGGCGCTGCGTTAAATTGCCTCGAGGCACGTCACACGTGAGACATGAGCACTATCTGGCATTTATCTTGGAAAACAAAGCACGCGGCATGCGCGCCAGTCTCGAAGCTATCAGGTGCAGAACGCAAGGTGACAGGTAGGTGCCATCACCGTGATTTGTGGCGTTTAAGGTCCCAAAACCACCATATGATTATGAAAGATGCCGTAGTGGAGGACTCCGAAAACTTTGACCACCTGGGGTTCTTTAACGTGCACCCAAATCTGAGCACACGGGCCTACAACATTTCCGCCTCCATCGGAAATGCAGCCGCCGCAGCCGGGATTTTATCCCGCGACCTGCGCGTCAGCAGTCGAGTACCTTAGTCACTAGATCACCGCGGCGGGGCGGTGCCATCACCGTTCTGTCTTAGCAAAGCTTTTGAAGCATTTGCCTTTTCATGCATAGCGTTGCATTTTAAGCGCAGCACAATAAACGCTATGGTTCTTAGAATTACCTATGTATGCCTTTTATAGTATGAATAGACACATACAGAACTTTCACGTGTTGTTATTTTGTCTCAAATATGCGCAATAATTGCTTTTTAATGGACAATCCCAAGAGTATGAACCCTGAAACTTGAGCAATATCGGTGGATGCTGTGGATGGGATATAGTGTTTCCCATTTCGGGTATTGTTTGGACAAAAAAACAGACAAGTCTACCGACAGACAGACAGAGAGACAGACACACACACACACAGAGACCAAAATTTCTGCGTCGAAGGTCTCCAAGAAAGACTATCGCCTTTATTAAGCATATTCCTTGAAAGGAAATATGATGGTTATCTAAAAGTGCATCACGCAAAATCACAGGTTTATTCATACGCAGAACAAAAAACAATTCAAACGCTTCCTTAGGGAAGGCTACGCAAAGTCAGGTGTAAGCTTGGCGCGTATAAGAAATCCTTCCAGAAAGCAAAAAAAAGTTAGTCAATTCTTTAATTAGCATTTCACGGGCCGTGACGTGGACAAATGGAGCAGACTTTATGTTAACTTGAAACTGTTTATTCCGCCGAACCTATGGCAGGCAAATAGGAAGTCAGAATACAGCAACACACTGGCACTGGTGGCGCCTAACAGACGGTCGCACGTCGATAAACTGCTAACAAGCGGTGATTGATTGATTGATTTCTGGGGTTTAACGTCCCAAAACCACTATATGATTATGAGAGACGCCGTAGTGGAGGGCTCCAGAAATTTAGACCACCTGGGGTTCTTTAACATGCACCCAAATCTGAGTACACAGACCTACAACATTTCCGCCTCTATCGGAAATGCAAACAAGCGGTGAAGCGCAGTGGTATTTATACATATGCGGTCGAATGTTCCAGTCTCATCACTCATGGTCGCGCAAGCTGTGCAATAATTTTGAGTGTTCGCGTCTTGCACCCACTCTGCACCTTCTCGAACAATTAGGCGGAGTTTGCGTGGAGCATTCTTGGCAGTCGTTGTGGGCGAAAACCGAATGAAAGAAAGCTGAAAATAAAAAACGCACGTGGCATGCCCCTGCTAAAACTGGCATCATCCTGATGCTTAAGAATAGAACACAGGAGAAAATGCATGACTTACAAAAATACTACCAATAAAGCAAGAAACTACAGTAATAAATCGCAACAATAAGAAGCATTGACCCAGATTACACTCCTTAACTCCGTTAACGCGCTTGAAACAGCTGTAGGCGCATCACATGAATGACTTCAGATCGGGTATGCCGCCGTTGAGAGTTCGTGATTCCGTCGGGGACAACAGGGTAGTCGAGTGTGTCGAGACGTCGAACTACCTTTTATGGTTCCAAGGATCATACAAGGTGCATGATGTTTTATAGAATATTGTAACAGCAGTGGTGGGTCCTCTGCTGATGTTTTAGGCGCAGGCGAGCGAGTGTACAAGCTTCTTCAGTGCGCTTAGGGTGACGTTGAGGTTTCCTTCGTCAACGGCGTTTTGCGTCATTGCGTCGAGCATTGTTGCCGGGTTCTTTTCGTAGACCTACTTGTATGACCTCGTCTTAGCCGTTTCCTGCACAGCCGTGTTGACGCGTAGGTGTCGTACGGAAGGATGGAATCTTATTTCTTGAGTCGGATCTTGGCATAAAAGGCCAGGATATCAGGGACGGTCTTGCTGAGA
Organism: Rhipicephalus annulatus; assembly: GCA_013436015.1. Classification (NCBI taxonomy): domain Eukaryota; kingdom Metazoa; phylum Arthropoda; class Arachnida; order Ixodida; family Ixodidae; genus Rhipicephalus; species Rhipicephalus annulatus. The sequence goes on from WOVY01002346.1 coordinate 74,479, forward strand.
CGCTCGGTCAGGCCATCTGCCTGTGAATGATCGGCGGTGGTGCGGCGATGGCTCGTCTGGCTATGTCTGAAAATCGCCTGAGTCAAATCAGCAGTAAAGGCCGCACCTCTGTCGGCCATAAAAACTTCTGCGGTGCCATGCCGAAGGACGATGTTCTAAATAAAGAACTTGGCTACCTCGGCGGCACTGCCTTTGGGTAATGCCTTTGTTTCAGCGTAGCCAATCAGGTAGTCGGTAGCAACGACGATCCATTTGTTTCCGGCATCTGACTTCGGAAACGGCCCCAGTAGGTCAATTCCTATTTGGTAGAGTGATCGGCGAGGTCGTTCAATTTGCTAAAGAAATCCGGCGCGCTTTGTCGGCGGTGTTTTGCGTGGCTGGCTTTCCCGGCATGTCCTCACGTATTGAGGGACGTCGGTGGAATGGCGTGGCTAGTTGTACTTTTCTTGTGTTCTCATGAGCGTGCGGGAAAAACCTGGGGGACCAGCCGTTGGGTCGTCGTGTAGGGCATGCATAAATTTTGCCCGCCTCGGCGAAGATACAATGATAATGTAGCCAGCTCGATCCGGAGAAAAATTCTTCTTTATGAGGACGTTATTTAAAAAATGACGCCAGTCCTCACCTGAATACATTTAGGACGGCATTGGTGCAACCTTGGAGGTATTGGACTAGGTTCTCAGTTCCTGATCGGCTCGCTGTCGCTCGGCGAAGTCGTCGGCACTGAGCGTTCTTCAGAAGCACTTATCCTGGTCGTCCTGTGATAGTGGATCGATGGCGCGCGAGACAGTCCACGTGATACTGCTTCCAGACTCATACACGGCGGCAATGTCAAATTTTCAAAGTCTTGGGCTCCACCATGCCAAGTGATGTGAACGGCCTTCAAGTCAGCTAGCCAACACAAGGCTTAGTGGGCACTGGCAACATTGAAAGGCCTTCCAAAGATGTAAAGAAAAAACGTTAACGCTGTCCAGATAATGGCAAGGCACTCCTATATGTTGTGGAATAGTTGGCTTCGACCTTGGATTGCGACCGGCTAGCATAAGTGATAACCGTTTCCTGGCCATCAGTCTTTTAAACAAGGACAGCGCCAGCTCATACGCTGCTAGCGTTGGTGTGTACATCTGTTTCGGAGAATCCGTCAAATTGTGAAAAGATTGGCGGTGTCTGCAGGCGTCTTTTCAGTTACAGAAATCCTCTTGTGCCGCTTCCCACCTGAATTTAACGTTAGTTTTTGTGTGGTTCGGTCATTTGTGAACATTCTCTCACGAAACGCATGTAAGAGGAGCTCATTCTGGGGAATGCGCGTACGATGTTCTCATTGGTGCGTGGGAGGAAATCGTTAATATTGGCTGTTTTTTGAGAGTACGGCGCACTCTAGACATGCTAATCACATGTCCCAGGAACAAGAGCTCTTCGTACGTGAATCGATACGTTTCCAGCTTTTCGGTAAGCCCAAAGATCTTGATAGCTTGAAGTACTGCTTCAAGGCGCCATAGATGTGTAGCGAGAGAGGAAGACGAGACGGCGGCCAACGTAGTCGTGTCGTTCTCTCGCCACTTTATTCCACACCTGAAGCGGAGCCGTGGCGGCTGTCCACGTCCGAACCGCCAAGTGCCTAGCTTGTTCTAATCCTCGCGCAGCTCGAGTTCGCCTCAGCTGCACGAGAGGCGCGGCGCGGTGATTGAAGAAATGATGGTGATGATCACGCACTACAGGGCTCCCCCCCCCCCCCTAGCGCTTTGCGCGATTTGAAGTGTATATAACAAAGAAGGAGAAAGAGACTATATACATGAACGACAATCCGCAAGGTGTCCGTTTAGGAAGTCCAGTTTGTCAACGTGTAGTGACCATCGGGAACCAGTGGATCTCTGGTGGGCGACACTGGGAGTTGCGCACAAGACGAAGAAGTAAGCGTTCGGAAACTGTGTTTGCACACAAGTGGGTGACAGGATGACCAGCTGGGGCTAGCTGTGAGCGCACAGGGTGTCGCGAGTGAGCATTGCAGGTAGAGAGGCGTTCAGGGTGAGGTGACGACGGGTGCACAAAAGCTGATTGGGCCCCTGCGCGCGAAGCAATTTGAAGTGGCGTAGTGAAGTCTTGCAGACCACCCATCGACAAGCAATGGCTTTGACGGTGCTTTCGCGGGCGTGCACAGCACTGGTGCCGATGTCGGTACGCAGGTGTCGTGACGTGAGTGGTATTTGAATATGTTTGGACTTGATCACTTATGTTGGCAGTGAGTAAGTAGGATTGTACACGTTGGGTAGAGGTGAATGACGTATGCGGCTAGTAAAAGGGTGTGCCTACAGTCCAGTTACACGCCAGCTCGCCTACGGTTTCCGTCAAGAACTCAGTAGGAGGCGTGTCATGGGATCCAGCAGATATGGACTCTGGAGGAGGCTCAGTGGGCGTACCTTGACTTGGGGAAACACCTTCAGTAGTCGGCGTACGTCGGTTCGTGCGCAGGTCGGTATGGGAGATGGGTGCTTGTATGCCCGGCGTGAGATGTGCGGTCTGCTGTGACATAGGCAGACCAGGCACGTCGTCCTCAGGAGAGTCGGTCATAGTCGCAACATCTCGGAAGTTCAGGTGGTTGTTGACAGCTTGTGGCTTCAAGTTCACCTGCGAGAGACTGCGAGGGCGAGGACGATTGCTGCTGGCAGGACACGCAGATCATTGAGGTGAGTGAAAAGGCACTTTCGAGCATTGTCGACACTGAAGCCTTCGCGACCGGGGGGTGAATAGCAGGCGTGTCGATGTCCGTTGTCATGGTAGACACCAGGGCGTTCGGTGATGTTGCCGTCGTAGCACCTGACGTGTCAGCCGTGTTGTGAGCCATGGAGGTCGGCCGAGACGAGCCGGTGGTAAGCATTCCTGCAGTGTCGTAGGCCGAGGACGATGAAAACACAAACCCCGTGGCTGACTGGTTGCCTTCAGCCCAAATGTCGAGAACCATGGCGGATGGGCAGTCGGGCGCAGGACACGCGTCGCTAGTGGCCAGACGAGAGGTTAAGTATCGTTTATTGGACGTTGTTGAAGGCGAAAGCTTCGAGGTCGGGAAGTTAATAACGGGCGAAAGGTCACCTGTGCCAGACTCCGAGGCGGGCGGCAAGGTGGTCATCATGGAGTCTGGTGGGGCCAAGGTGTCGCCTGCCGTCGCTCTCGTAGAAAACGTGCAGGTAGCAAGCGTGCCAAAAGGACCATCGGCCGAGGACTTCGAGAAAACGCACTTGGTGGTGGACAGGTTGCCGGCAGCAGGAACGACTTCAAGAACCTCGTCGGATCTGTGACCGTGTGCGAGGATCACTGCGCTAGTGGTTGGACCTAAGATGGAGGGAGACGTTTTCGGGGAAGTTAGGTTGCGGTCAGATGAGATCTTCGGGCCGGAGGGTCCAACAGGCTGCGACGCAGGGAAAACCTGAAAGTCGCGGGTAAATGGTAGCGGGTGGTAGGTGAGGCCATAGCTGGCAAGCACCGCAGAGCAGAGGTCATCGTAAGGCTGCTGGTTGGAGGTTGAAGTGACAGAGAGATGACGCAACTATACCGGAAGGGTGTCATGAAGAATGGCATACATCAGCGGCTGGTCCGTGACGCCATTCAGCGCAAGAACGGCATCGAGCTGCATGAACCATACCTTGGGGTAGGTCGATTGGAACGGCGGCACTGGCGGGCAGAGTTGCGGGAACATGGCAGCGGGCCGCTCGGCGAAGGGCGTGTTTTCCGGGTCACCAATGTAGCGAGAGAGGAAGACGAGACGGCGGCCAATGTGGTCGTGTCGTTCTCTCGCCACTTTATTCCACACCTGAAGCGGAGCCGTGGTGGCTGTCCACGTCCGAACCGGCAAGTGCCTAGCTTGTCTAATCCTCGCGCAGCTCGAGCTCGCCTCAGCTGCGCGAGAGGCGCGGCGTGGTGAGTGAATAAAATGATGATCATGCACTACAGATGCGTATCTAAGCTCGACAAAAACACGACGCCATCGTCCAAGTACACGAGACGAATCAGCTACTTCTATCCAGTTAGCACGGCATTCATAACACGCTAGAACGTCGCAGGCACCTTGAAAATACCTTTTGTCTTGACTATCAACTTGACGAGGCCGTCTAGTTGGATATAGTCAGTGTTCTCACGCAAAAGACTTCGTGCTGTGGAGTCGATCGAGGACGTCGTATATACGTGGGAGAGAGTACACGTCCTTCGTGATTTGTTCAGACGGTGGTAATCGACGCAAAAGCGTATGGTGCCGTCTTTCTCTTTCATATTACTACGGGTCACGCCAACGGACTCTTGGGTGGATGAACCATGTTGTCGAATAGCATTTGATCCGCTTCTTCTTTCATGACCTCGTGCTCACGCATTAAACTCGGTAAGGGCTCTGTCTAACTTGTCGGGCACTTTCTTCTTTTTATGGTGCGGTGTCGCGCGACTGGGGTTTGTCGTATTCTTGATGATTACATGAAGCAGTCCTTTTCTTGCAGGAGCAGGGTTTAGTGTAGGGACTGGCGATTACAGCTTTTACTTGAATAATCGGTAGTCAATAACCGATATTGTCCTTAGTTAAGTATTCGCTTTGAAGTGATGTGTCGGTCAATTAGTCAACCAATCGACTTTTATGATTGATCTAAAAGGTAATGGCACTGCTTGAGAAGCGTTGTTTGCATAGGTACAGAATCTTCAACGAGTTGGTATGTGTTCATCTTGGTTGAAACAGCGAGAGGAGCACGAAGGCACCCGAAGAGTAACACGAGAGGAACACGAGAAGGAGCTCAAAAGGAAAACGAGAGGAGCACGAAGAGTAAGAAACATACTGGCCTCGAAGCCTGCCTGCCTACCTTGCGCACTTGTCAGCTCCTGCTCTGTGTCTCATATTCTTTCTTGTCGCCTCGTGTGCGCTGTGTCTGACAAGATGGATGCATTATATGTTTTATATCGACTGATGGGCTTCTGTCAGAAGCGCTAGAGTTCACATGTGTACATTTGTGAATTCGCGAAATTTTGCACTATCACCCAGTGGACACTGATGAACCGTCGTGTACGGGTGATGCCGCAGAATGTAAAATCTGTTGCCATTATTCACGGACGACTCCACTGGACGTCATGTTAGAAAGTGTGCTGCACAATTGCAGAGGAACTGAAAGGAAGTTCCATCAGCATCAGCAATGATTATGCGCACTAAACTGCCACAGTTCGCAAAACAATCGTGGGAGAGTGCCGCTTCGGACAGAACAAATCGCAAAAAGGCAACTCTACCCAGTGACATGATTGAAATAGGCGACCAACTTTACGAATGCGATGCAGGGCAAATTGAGCATTGCTCGTATCAGTTCTAGCTCTACAACAGCCAAGAAGCATAAGTTCTAAACCCGGCCCACCACGGCATTCGACGACGAGTATGTCCCGTCAAGCATAGCAACGCTTCACTTATTTGAATGCTTGTACTATATTTATAAAAAAAATTACTAACCTGCAATACTTATTTCTGCCGGAGAGTTACTATGTCAGGTTAGTAACGAAAACTCTTTCAAGCATCTGCATTAGCAGTGATTGCATTACACCTCCAGGGTGTAGCAAGCTCAGATAGGAGAGAGGTGCATGCAATGGGGGCGTTGCTAATAATGTAAAGAATTGCTGTAAGGCCATAATGGTGGAGAACCATACGTAGGAGCAAGTGAGGAATAATATAACTTTTATACACATTGCACATCTTATTGGGGAAGTTTACAGGCCACAGCTACTCCACCTCAATTTTAGTTGAGCTTAATGAATTTATTTGTGCTCATGCAAACAGTTCCACGCAACTAATAATAGCTTGTGACTTCAACCAAGGACACATTGATTGGCAGGCTTTGTCTAGCCAACATAATAAGATAATGAGTGCAAATAAGTTATTAGAATTAGCTTTCTTGCACAATTTATCACAGATTGCTAACGCTTACACAAGGGTAACACGCGTATCACAATAATTATAGATTTGTTTTTTTTGTCCAGCAGGATCAAAGATTAAAACCTCTTAATTCTAGACGGCTATTTGATCACAAGGTGATTTCGGTGAACGTACTTTGAGTGTCGAGCAAGCATTCTGGTGAATAAGGGCCTAAAGAACAATTATTGGTCAAAGATTATTATCGAGCGGATAATACTTCGACTTTAGATTGCTTTGAACGATCACTTATTGAATTAGAAATTGCCTCGTGCTTGAAGACAATCAAGGAATTGTGGGATTCATTTCAAAGCGTCTGTGCTACTTGCATTGACATATTTGTAGCAAATTATATAAAAAAGGAACAGCGAAATTCATAGCCAACTTGTTACATTGTTCATATGAAACGCAGAATAAAAAGGCAGGCAAGAAGCCAAACATGTCAACTGAACTATCATGAGTGTGCAGTAGACTAAAACAGCATTATCAGAATCGAAAAGAAAGCTCTTCGATGAGACGGACGCTGGGAAAGTTCACTAAGAGCTCGTCCCCGAGCATTTGCAGTTTGTGGGAGCGAAAAAATCAAGAATAGACCTGGTAAGTACATAAAATGCTCTTTTGATGAACACGCAACAGATGGAGCATGGTTTGAACAATTTTTTCATATTTAGTCTTCACTAGAGATGCAAAGAGCTCCATGGTAGGCGAGATAAACTTTTCCTTTACATGCCCCATGGAGCCTCTTTGGTTTCATCAAGCGGTCTTGTTTGAACATTTGTGCCCTTATATTCAAATAAATCATGTGGCCCCGGTGGAATACCAACGGCACTTCTAAAACAATGTGCCGAGTGGCTGTCTTTCTATCTGGTAATTAATTTTGATCAGTAGTTATGTTACCATGCATTTCGTTCTAGAAGGTTGACTTAGCACTGCTGTTATACCCTCCTTTAAACGGTCAAATCACGTGCATTCAAACAACTATCGCCCATTGTCCCTAACATCTGTATGCTGCAAGATCGTTAAGCGCACAATATGTAAACACATTATTACTGTTTTGGAAACAAATAGGCTGCTTTGCGCCAACCAATGTGGCTTCAAAAGGGGCCTATTCTCGATTACACAACTTAAGGAAATGGTTCACGAGTTTTCCGCGGCCTTTTGTTGAACACCAACAAACCGATGTAATTTGCATCAATTTAAAAAAAACCATTTGACAAAGTTTCACGTGGTAAGCTACTTTATGAGCTGCATCAGTTTGGTATCACAAATAACGGTTTAAAATGGATTGATGTTTACTTAAGAAGGCAGAGGCACATGGGGCGTGTTAATGATTCTGTTTTTGGCTTTCTATATATACTTTTCGGGGTACCACAGAGGTCAGTGATGGGCCCTTAGTTGCTTTTTGTGTTAACGCTGTAGCCACAGTTGTTCTTACGCCAGTTGTCTTGGGACTGTTTGCAGGTGACGCCTTAATTTATGCTCCAGTTATCCGTGAAAACGATAAGCAGAACATTGACGTATGTCTTGAAGGTCCATATGCCTGGTGTGAAAAACTGGATATGGCAATTAACTACGCCAAAACCACTTTTCCGTAAATTACCCGAAAGATCAAAGTTCTTGATTTCCAGTATTGAATGGGCAGTGCAGTTTTGACAAATGTTTTTAGGTATATGTATTTATATGTTGTGATGTCAACTGACCTAAACTGGTGCAACAACATTGAAAATGTTTGTTCATCGTTCCTCAAAAAGCTGTCTTTTCTTCGAGTAAAACTATGAAACATATACAAAACGTAAAAAAGAGTTTGATGACATTTGTCCAAACAACTTAAATATGCTAATAAAGAGGGCCATATCAAAGGATGCTTCCAACAGTAAAGAAAATGTTGAATGGGAATTTTCACTCCTTCTCTAAATAGATAGTTTTCTCTTCACCTTCTAAATTGTTTGCCCATTTTTACAGCAGAATTTTCAGCAATCATTTTAACTCTGCGTCAACTATAGAAGCATCAACAAGATCAGCAATACTTATGATGGATTCGCTATTAGTATATTCGAGCCTCACCAAAAATGAGGATTCTAGCGTTCTTAAAGCTTTGAAATTATGCGATCCACTGCACACAATCTCAATCAAGTTAGTTTAGGTACTAGGCCACAAGGGCTTCATTGTGAATGAAATCACAGATGCTTTAGCTACGTCATCTTTGAATGCCTGGATGATTCAGGTTTTCCGTACTCTAAATATATTTAGGTGCTATACTTAGAAAAATAATGGTAAATGAGTTTTCGGCACCGTCGATACGATGATAATAGGTTTCTAGCATATAAATCATCAGTGGGATACTCAAATAGGTCGGTCAAGAGCAACTGATGTCGCAATGAAAAGATTACGCTCTCAAACACTATATCTAAGCTGTTTTCTATGCATAGCTGGTTTGGCAGCTTCCCCCGATTCTTCTTTTTGCGAATTACACGAGACAACACAGCTCCGTCTCCTTAGCTTTGATCTCAGTGCACAGAATGTGCTGTCCCTTGAGGCGTTGTTTCTTGCCCTCAGTGACGTAAAGATTGCTGTTGCATACGAGAATTGTTAAAGAGTTCAAAAGACGTTTAACTTATGAAATCTGCCATTCCCAATTTGTTTTTTTCTCCAGAATCTCAGATTCACTGCTTCAAATCTATTCTGCTATCTACTTTACTCTTGACTTCTATTCATTTATACTTTTGCGTTACTTATTCAAAGTTCAAACTTTAATTTCATAACTTCCTTTAAAAACTAACCAGTTCATGGCCACTTCTCCCGTGTGGGTATCAGCCACTGTTTTTAGGGTCGTCTGCATACTCTACTCTCCTTTGGGTAGGCATGTTTTCCCATTTGTCCATTATACATTGCGGAAGCCTTCAATAATACCATAACTGCACACTAACGTTATCACTTCTTTGAGGTCATCCAAGCGATATTGCAAAGTGACCTACTGGCTTCAAACAGACCATCGCTGCAGGAATCTGCGGGAGTTACAGTTATTTGAGCTTTTGCCCCCGGTAAAAAGAACGGCAGTTGCACCAGTGTACTTCACATATTTCTCATCGCTGGTGCTTCAAATCAATCGTGCGTGCAGCTCCAACTGTAACAACAACGACTTGAATACCAATAGTAATTATAACAACATTATTATTACAACTATTAGTATCAATATTATTATTATTACTACTATTGCAATAGTTTAATGTCCAAACACCGGAGAGGAACAGCAAGAAACACGAAAAACCGTTTATGATAGTGAAACTTAATGGAGGACCCAATTAACAACAGACATCTTACATACGCTACTACAGTTTCCCACACACTATATAAATACAAGACTAGAGGGTCATATTTACAGAGTACAAGGTACGTAGCCTTGACTTGGCTCCGGCGTCGAATCATACGGTTCGTCCCGTCTGCGAAGCTCGTTGCGTCGATGGTCCCAGCCGTAAGCTGCAGTGTCGGGTGCCTATAGTTCCCGGTCACCGCAGCGTCAGAGAGCCACAGCGGCTGTACCGCTTGTCGTTCTTGGCGCACCACCTACTAAGCGCCACTGCAGGACATCTGGCGCGTGGCAACCGGGTTGCATGTCACGGGGCTGAGCTGTTCGAACTCCTGACTGCGCCCCGCAGCTCCAAGGACGTTGCTGCGAAGGTTGGGGCACGTCCTTCTTGGAAGCTGTACTCGTGGGGTTCCAGCAAACACCTTGCCACTTCGATCGCTCACGTGTGCGTTCCAAGACCCGGCACCTCCGTCTTTGTTGTTGTTGTTGTTGTTGTTGTTGTTGTTTTCCTCTGCAAATGCCTCGTACCCAAAGGAGGAAATCGGCCGCTCATAAGGTTAATTCGCCCTATACTTTCGGCATTACGTCATTCCTAAAAAAACGTTTGTTATTTATTTTATATTTGAAGTCCCCATTGCCACTTTGCTGAAAGAATAAAGAAAAAAGTAGTAAGACCGTAATGTAGCAAGAAAATTGTTTAGTCGCCGTGATGTATTCCTTATCGGCGAATAAAACAAACCTGTGGCTGAAACCCAGTGTAGAGGCTCCAAATGAAAGAAGATCAGGTTGTGATAATTGCGATCCCAGTTCTTGAAGAGGTGGTGCTAGTATGATTTGCCTGAATAAATCAAAACGGCGACATTGTAATAAAAAAATGACTGATCGTTTCCTCTTGATTACAGTAAATGCACAATGGGGACTTCAATAAACCTGATCTATGCAAGTAAAAATTGAGGGAGGTAACGCAGCAACAAAATTTTGTGATAACAACTTCCATCATCCTTAATTAGACAGTTCACTGCGCCAGGGAAATAACAGGTGTTTGTATTACGGAGAAGCAGTCAGTGCAGGGACTGATAAATTTTGCCTCACTTTAAGTTGTGCGAAATCACGCCACCGTAATGTATTTTGTATGAGGGAAAATAGGAATGATGGGTGTCGAAAGCAATGCCTTCGCAAGAAAATCTGCTATTTCGTTTAACAACAAACCTTGTGCTCTGGTGCCCATTTTAAATAAATACTTCGGAGATGACCGGGAGCCAATGATTTAAAAAGTTTCAGCATGGGTGTGTGACCGGGTGTGGACAGAGAAGAGCACGCTGATAATGAAACAGTTAAGACTGCTACAACTGAAATTCCCAAAACTAACGATATTTCCATAAATTCAGCCAGAAAGACAGAAAAAAAATCTGGTAAGTGAAGTGAAAATGACGAATCAAGTAAGGGGCAACATATTCCAACGCCTGATTGTCTTCTTTTGTCACCTAGAAAACTGGCTTATACCCAAAAGAGAGATTGGCCACATAGCACCTTATAATGTAATTTTTTTACACAACGCTTGCTAAAAAAGAGAGAAATTAGATAAGAACAATAATAACGTTCCTTTTAAAAAAGGCGAAAAGGGCAGAATTCGGTAAACCAGAATAAAGAAAACCAAATTAGCGAAAATGAAGAAGGGGAAAAAAGAATTGGGTAAATCTGGCAGTACCACTAGCAGCGTATTCTTCCAGTTGCCTGATATAGTTATGTAGCGCTGACAGAATAGCACTGCGGCCCAAACCCAATTGAGTGGCTCCAAACGATAAAAGGGTGGATGTATTATTAACTGCCAATCTGAACATACGAATCGGTCCTCTCAAGAATTATTCGGCGCAGTGAGGCGAAGTGGCGTCATCTGAGAATTTCTGAAAGTGGTCTCTAGTTTCCGGATCATTGCAAACTGTACATAGGTTAGTTAATAACAATCCTGATTTCTGGAGATAATCATTTAACCGAGGAACTAAACAGCGATAGCTTGTGAGGGTCACACACAATGACGGGAAAGGCATTTTGCGGTGTTCCATGTGAATGACAAGTGCAGAAATGCTTCAGATTGTAGGAGCGATGTTTTGTGGATTTTTAAAATTAACAGGCGTTTAAATCGTTCGGCAGTAATAAAAGTAAACTGTGTAGCTACTAGTACCACAGGAAAAATTTAAATATTGCGAAGCGAGCGAGTCAGCAGTTTCATTTAGTGCAATACCAGCATGCCCGGGGACGCAAAGAAACCGAACTTTTTACGTGGCACGAGAGACCAAAATATCCTGAGAAGAGGAGACTGCTTTGAGGACGTTACGTGTGTACAAAATGACACAGCATCCGAAATAATAATATTTTTTGATTGCTGAGGACCTATTTCCGAAGACCTAATGTTATAGCCAGGAATTCTGTGAGATAAAATGACGTGAAGTCAGGCAATCGGAGCGTAAAAGACCAATTAAGCTGTCGAGAAAAAGTACTTACTCCAGCGTTTTGAAGATTTGCTTTGCATCCATCGGAAATTACAACGTAATTAGGAAAATGACTGAGATGGTAATAAAGGAGGGCCCTCTAGTACATGCTTTGAGAGTAATTTAGTGTTTATTGGAAATTGTCATTGAAAACTAAGTCAACTGGAATCGAGCATAGGGTTTGGCGAGTTGATTGCTGGAGGGAAACGTGAAGGTTCGATAACCGAGACTCGATGAAAATGACTTGGGGTCTAGGATAACGACATCACGGGCGCTTAAAGCTTCCATTTGCCCTGGCCACGTCATCGCTCATGCTCTTTCTCTTTTGTTCGTCCTCCTCTTTCTTTTAAAGACGATAGTCTTTCTTGGGGACCTTCGACGCAAAACATATTTGTCTGTCTGTCTGTCTGTCTGTCTGTCCTGTCTGTCTGTCTGTCTGTCTGTCTGTCTGTCTGTCTGTCTGTCTGTCTGTCTGTCTGTCTGTCTGTATATTTGTCTGTTAATCCACTCTTAACGGCATCGGGTACTTGAAACGGCCAGACCCATCTGCAGCGCCCACCAATGTTGCTCAAGATTGAGCGTTAATGCTAGTGCAATTTTCAAATAAAAAGCAATTATTGCTCATGTCCGGGGCACTATAACAACACGTATATATTCTGCATGTGCGTCTTTTACTCTAAAAGGCATACATGAGTGATTTTAAGGACCGTACCATTACCACGCTGCGCTGACCATGCAACGCTTGCACGGAAAGGCGAGTGTTTCTAACACTTTGCCAGGACGAGACGGTGGTGGCACCTACCCGTCACCTTGCGTTATACACCTTATTACCTCTGAGACGTGCACACCCGTCTCAGAGCCATGTGCATCGTTTTCCAAAAAAAATGCCAGAAGGCGCTCATGTTTTACGTGTGACATGACTTGATGCGCTCGTTCGCCTCCGCTGCACGCTCGAGGCACTCTAAGGCATCGCCTTCAGAATATAACTCACCAATTTTCTTGCGCAGAACATCAAATAAATGTTTTTTTTTCATTCTCTCCACACGCAAGACTGTCGTCTTAGGACAACATTTGCAGATTAACATGCAAATACGGGGCCGATTTCCTCTTACTTCCTCTTCTTCTTGCTTTTCTACCACCAGTTGCAAGTTCGTGACAGTCACTCACAATAAATCATCGCTGTCATTGCGTTCCTTTTATTCATGCAGGAAGATCACCTTAATCCACCTGTTTTACAAAACAGCATCAGGTAAAGCATGAAACCGCTCTGCCTCTCACCCAGCAAAAATGTACTTCTCGTGGTTGGCACACTAGCTGTTCTTTCAACGCATTTTCGGACGCAGTAACGCTATCGACTCATCGGCATTACCAGTAGTGCTTGAAATCTGGAATGGTTTTCCCGACAATGTGGTAAGGATTGATGATTCTGATTTGTTTTGCCACAAAGTTACTGTAATTCTTTTATCGCCAGTGCTTTCAGCCTTCCACTAAATCATGGGTAATCGTTATCCCAAGCTATTACAGCAAAAGCTGTTACAAGATCACCACTCGAGTCTCGCGTGGCGCCGTAGTTGTCCGCTGCCGCCGCCGCCGCTGTCCGTAACCACATCGCGCGAAATTAGAAAAGCACTTAGTATTGGTGGCACCCAGTGGACCCAGGCTCGAGCGCCAGCCCAGCATTCTACTCTGAGCCACGCCTGTGCTAGGGACTTGTGGGTGACTTGCCTTAGGCAATCTTTATGTCGGGAAAGCCGTCGCGTTAATACGAGTTATAAAGCGTTTAAAAACAGCGAAAGAACATGTAACCATCGTACAATGCGCATAGCGTAATGAGTCGGTCGTTCTATGCTCCAACTCATTACAAATGCTTGTTTTTGTTCAGCTATTAACTGTGGCGCATAAACACTTGAGGCATCCTTCCTCATCGCCGTCAAGCCATTGCATGAACCATTGGCACAAAATTCGTCGCAATAGTTTAGCAGATACCATGCTTCACCGAAGAATGACGAAAAATACCTTAGCGAATGCCGGCCCAACTACCCTAACATTTTTATTATTAATGCCGTAGTGGGCATCAGGCAAGCGTGCTTGGAGCAGTTACGCAATGAGTGCTTAGAAAAGGCTCTGAAAGGCCGCTCTTCCAGCTTTCGCTGTTACTCTACCGCACCTTCCGCGCAGGCCAGGCGTTTTTGTATAATTTGTTGTTGTAATATAATGTACCCTGCAAGTGAACATCTATACGTTTCTTTTTTTTCAGCTGCTTATCCTTTTCTTTTCGGTAACAATTATATAACTTTACTTTTTTGTTTGTGGTAGTGTAACGCGTATAATTGTGTTCGATGCTCCGAATATTAGGAATATGCAACGTGTCATCCTCCCCCCTCTTTCACAAAATATTTAAGTTGGAGCCTGTGGAAGCTCTTTGAGTGTTAGAAGGAATAATAAATAAGTAATAAATAAATAAATAAATAAATAAATAAATAAATTTATCTGCATTTGCATATGTGACATCTCGCAGAGTGTGTCTGCTTTTCCGATGCACTGAATTAAAAATTCTGTATTGTAACATACGAGATAAGTACATCACGTCTCCACCACGTGAAATAACATTCTCTGCTGGAACTGCTCTTGTCAAGCGGGTACTTGGTCACTAAGCCACCTGTATAAAACTAGACGCATCAACAATGTTTGCTCTTTCCTCTATAGTCCTTAAGTAATGGCAGATGTTGAGGTCAGAGGGTCTCTATCTGTGGACCAGAGTCACCTGCTGGTGCTGGCGATGTCTCAAAAAATACAAGCTCCCGAACGTGTAGCCTAGTTTACCTGGTTTTCTCTTTTTTTTTGTTTTTATCTTTCAGCTGCGTCGCTCGCTTTTAGCCGCTGGCCTGTGCCGCGTACTCCAATACGTGGGGCACCTATTGCAGAAATTGATCAGATGCAACTACAGTGGCGTTATCAACTTATTAATGTGTGGTGCTTCGTTGTGAAGTTCGACAAATGAAAGACGGATTGTTTAGCGTCTCGTGGCTCTACAAGCTAATCGTAACGGTGGTATGTTGGTCATGGGGCTTGACTGATGGCCCGAAGGACGTGGGATCGAGTCTCCTTCGCAACGGCTGCATTTCTATGGCGACAAAGGGCTGAAGTCGCGTGTGCTCAGATTAAGGTGAACGTTAAAGAACCCCAGCTAGTAGAACTTCCAAGAGACCTCCACTACGGTGCCTCTCATAATTGTGTCGTGATTTCGGGACTTAAGGCCCCACAAACTATTGTTACCTTGTGCAAGCATCCCATCTCTGTAGTAGCAAAAAAACGCATCTGATGCTTTGCCCTCAGCATCAATGCTATAAGGCCATGCCACCATTTATGTATTGCTGTCAAGAGTCCATTGAGCAACTAACTAGCACGTATTTATATCGAAGTGGACGGTCGCGGCTGTATGAGTGCTACCGTTTTTGTATACGAACAACTGACACCTTCTGGTACAATACTGAAAAGGCAGGAAGGTAGACGTGAAGCCGAATTAGCATATCATGCATCGTTGTGCCGCGGGACGTAGGACACATGTGTATATTTGTCCGCCCTGTCACATATAACATAATCAATGTACAACTGCAATCGCAGCGGAGACATGTGACCCACTTACAACACGTACCCCCCCCTCCCCCTGCTGCGAAAAGATGGAGTGTAGGGTACAAGCAACTTTATAGTGCATATAAACAATGCGGTGGTGCGAAGGTACAGTTGTTATTTCGATTAAGATAACAGAGCAATGGTGTGCGTGCACACAACTTTCATTCTCTCGGCAAACATGTGCTCGGTACTTTCTCTCTCCCCACAATTCTCGTTCACGAAACAGGTGCGGGCAGACGCAGCCTGGCATTAGGCAAACAAACAATGTATACGATGCGATTGCCGATCGGTGCGGCCCATGTCGTCAGATGTGTCTATGTAGTGGTTATAGTTGCGTAGCCCACGAACTTTTCGTAGAGTTTGTGAAGTAGAGCTTTATTGTAAATAATACAAATTGAAATATCTGTTTATTGTGCTTCACAAATGCAGCCGTACCTTGCTGCATCCTTTGAGAGTCCGTGCGATGATGTTTCGTTAGGTGGAGTAGGTGCTCAAAAGACGCCTGAAACAATATATATATATATATATATATATATATATATATATATATATATATTTATAAATGACGGCGGGTGTCCAGTCATTAGCCCAACTTATTTTATCTTCACACCAGATATGGGCGCCAAGAGAATAAAAAACCTCCCCACGGAATCCATTTGCCTCATCTGCTCCCAACCACTCATGGTGAGGTATGGGATAGCCCTGCTAAAAAGGTCCTATGTTTGGTGGAAAGTTGAAGTTTAGTTAGGAAGGTGTGTGGGTATGATATCGTCAACGCATATAAATAAAAATACTGAAAGCCAAGTTTGAATTGAACTGAATGTTTTCATGAGAATATTGGCACTACCGACTGGCAACAAATATATTTTCTCCCGCCAGTGAGGGAAAGGAAAATTTTCTTTTGCTGTACGTAAAATGTTATATAGACGTCTATAAACTGCGGAGTTCCATATTTCAGGTACCACGCCTATGCTTGTTTAATGTTGTCACAAAAAAGAAGTTAGCTGTTCATTCTGCAACGAGAGCAGCGGCACTGTTGAGCACGTCATAGTTCTGATGGCCAAGAAGGCCTGCCACTCAATAGACGCTATACATTGTTGATGTGTTTTAGCTGGCGATCATTTCGTTATGTAAGCGTGCGTCAAAACACTGAATTGGGTCAGTTGGTGTGCTTAGAGTTTGAGTGAAATACAGTGTGAAGTAACGAGGGCTATGAGAGGGACGACAGCCAACGACACCCCTGTTAATTTATAGCGCCGTCGTCACACCACCCTTGTTCTCGTTTATTCATTTTTCGTGCTGTTTATTCGTTCAAACTGAAATTCTTCTCCCTGAATTGGGTGATGCAATCACATGTAGTCAAAGTGATGTCCAGTAAAAGTGCTTCATATTTTGTTAACACACCTTAGTCTCAAGTTTTGCTTCAGTGTTGAGTATTTCCTTTTTTTGCTTTTTTAACAATAGCTGTGCATATGATAAGGTGGTTTTCTTACGCATAACATCGGCCTTCGACGGACATGTCTTTCTGCGACGCATTGTGAGCGCGAAATGGCAGTGGTGCAGCGTTTGTAAAACTGCCCTAAGCTTTGACGTGCCCCCTGAAACTAATTTTCTGTGAGCATGCGTGTCGAATTTAATATTATTCAGCACAGCTGTGTTTACTGTTTTTTTTCATGTCATTTCACACTGCTTGATAACATTTTCAAACTAACGACTAAAGGTATCTGGAGGGTCACTTTGTTGTGAATGTTTTTGCACAGCAAGCGAGATTTCTGTGCCATATGTTTACTTTTAAATTTCTGTAAATTTTCATGCTGGTACTGCTCTCTGCGAATATATTGTGAACAGATACAAGTTTAATTATGAATAGTGTGTTTATGAATAGATACAACTATCTGCCGGGCACAGGAGAATTATTCCACCTCTGGAAAAGGGTGTCTTGTGGTGGTTTGAGGTGATTATAAAGTATCGCCCATATTTGTACGGCACCCGTTTCAAGTTATCAGCGAACATCACTCTCTTTGTTGGTAGACGGATTTAAAGGACCCATCAGAAAAATAGGTGCGCTGAAGCCTTAAGGTTCAAGAGTTTGATAAGGGTAAAGTTTACAAATCAGGAAAGTGTCATACGGACGCAGATTGACTTTCTCATGCACCATTAAAACACGCAAGTGCAGAAGAAGACGATGCGGCATTTCTGGGTTTTGTCAACGCGTCTACGATCACACAGCAGTAACGCAACGACCCCGAGCTGCAGCCCATTACTGATTTTTTCAAGGAACGCACATCATTTGCACCAAAGCTCTTTGCAATGAGACTACCTTCATTTTGCTTGCTCAATGAGGGCCTATGAGGGCACCAAAACACTTAGTTACTCGTCGTCCCAAAACCCCAGAGAAAAGTAATACAGGCGTGTCATCATGAAGCAACAGCCCGTCATTCAGGTAACACGAATGCTGTGCAGCGTGAGACAGAAATACTACTGGCCAAGACTGACGCCAATCGTTCAACACTAGCTTCGGACTTGCCATGAGTGCTAACGTGGGAAAGTGCCAGCCGTCAAACTTGCACGCTCTTGAATTCAACATTCAACATTCAACATTGTTTATATTGCAGGAGAAAAAATACAGATTTTTTTTTCCTGCGGGAGGCAAAGACTAAAGGCTAAAAGCCTTACGAGGTCTCAACCCCTATTACCATGCAGATTGATGTACCAAAAATCAGATTGATGTACCAGAAACTCCATTCGCTCAAGCCAGAATAGATCTACTATGACAATTTTGAACTTCGTCTGCAGTTGTAGAAGGATAATTGTAGTCACATACTACCTCACTCGCCACGCCAAAACCCAGGCTCTGGAGCGGGGCATGGTAAGTGTAGCAGCCCGAGATTGTTGTTTTTTGTTTTTTTTTTAAAGTACAGCCCCGAAACAAGGCACTCCATCTGTAGTAATGACGGACCGGGGAACAGCTTTCCAGCCGAGCTGTTACACAAATTTTGAGGCCTTGGTGGAACTTGACACTGACTTACAACAGCATGCCATCCACAAACAAATGGTCTGACGGAGCGGCTGAACAAAGCGCTTCCAGATATATTTTACATGTAAGTCAATGTGGAGCATAAAAGCCGGGATAAGGTACTTACTTATGTGACTTTTGCGTAATACGGCACAGCAAGATAGATCACGCGTGACACAATTCCGTCTCCTCCATAGCCGTGAAGTCACAACCATGCTCGACACTATGCTACCGCATGAAAACAATGGCGTTGAAACAAGCGCCAACTACAAGGCTCAGCGTGCAGAGAAAGCTCGACAACTTGCCCGTAAACGCATATACACTTGTCGACCGCAAGACTACCACACAAGGCGCTATAATCTACCTCGCCGACCAGTGTTCTAAGATCCGGAAAAAAGAGGTTGGGTCTGCACCCCAGTTCGCCGTCGTGGCTTCGCCTGGAAACTCATGCAGCGATGCTTCGGTCCGTGTAAACTCCATCGATGTCTCAGTGACGGTAACTATGAGGTTCTTCCCGACAGTTTACTTTGTTCAAGGCGTGAAAACATGCACCAGAAGTTGTGAACGTGGTTCGGATGAAGCCCGATTTGTATGAATGAATTCATGGGCAGCGGAATGAAGCCATGGGACGATGCTTCCTTGAAAGGGAAGCTCATCATGTCATGCCTAATAGTCGGTGGCACAACAGAGGAGAACGAAGCGAGCCGCACGAGCAGCAGTTGCTGGTATTCCGAAGGACACGACATTGAGGTGTCTACTTTTGTGTTCCGGCGTTTGATTACAGCCTTGCATATTCTCGTCAAAACGAAGTCATATGTCTTGCTATATCTAGGTTTTGACAATATAATGTTCACTGATCTCGGTTGCTGATAGCTTTTATTGTGAATTTTCAAAGACGAAGTGTAAGGTAAGCTTACCAGAATGTTCTTCTTTTCTCGCATGTAAAAATTAACCTGTTGTCTCGCCGCAAGCGCATGCCATGATTCACAGTAGCATTCCTGCCTATAGCCGCTGTATACAGCTTTTTACCCTTGCGTCCTTTCGGTTTACTGTGTTATTGCGACAACAATTAAATGGAGACTTCCAGCTCGATGTCACCGCCAGCGTCGGCGTCATGCATCGTATATGTATACTTATCTATGTATATCAAAACGCAAGAAAGAAAAAAAATTGGCAGATCGCCCGTACAGTGAGAATCGATTATATGCGCAGCTCGAATGAGGAAAGGTGATAGGTTACCTTAAAATCAGCACATCGTTAAGAGGCGGAAGTAAGCTATGCCGTACATGACATCCATGTCATGATTATCATTTTTCGACGATTCATTTAGCTTTGTCATCTGTTAACGTCACCTGATTCCAACTTTAATAAATATGGAGCTAGCAAAACAGCCGCGAGCATGCTATGAGCATAGCATGTGTCCATGTTTTACATAAAATCCATACGTTGATTATTAGTTTTAACATGTCATTTACATTCATCGTCCATTTACATCACGCGATACCAAATTTGGTATATGTGGAACTAGGGAAACGGCCATGAGAACGCTATGAGCATAGCATGTAGTCCTGTTTTTACATGCAACGCATATAATGATGATCAGGTTTGAACATGTCATTTACCTTCGTCATCTATTCACTTCCAGCGATACCAACTTTGGTACATGTAGAGCTAGTGCAACGGCGGTGAGCGCGTCATGAAGGGCCCATTGTACTCCGACGCAAAGTTCAAGCACGCGCAGGTTGGGCGCGGTGACGCCACGCTGGCGTAACGCGGGCACTCTACAGTGTGACGCCCCGCGCGACGGGCACGACCAGCGTTCGTCGGCACGGCCCAGTGGCAACCGGCGCGAAATGCGACACGCTGCATTTCGCGCCGACGACATTACTTGAACAGCACCGCATCTGCCTCTCGTCGTGATGGAGGGACGCCGTCTGTGCAAAAATGCGCATGCGTCAAAGCAATGCAGCGCGGCGCGCTTGCGAATATATAACATGAAGAGCCACAATGAAGGTCAGTGGGTAGATCAACTGTTCTATACTAGGAGGATATCGGCGCCTGGCATGGCATCACCGGCGTGACGCGATGAAACGAACGGCGCTCACGTGGAAGTGTATAAGCGCCTTGAGTGTGGTGTGTAATAATGTACATACATGACACGCATTTCATAATTATTGTTTGCACCAGTCAAATACCTTCGTCATCAATGGACATGACGTAATACCAAATTATGGCATATCATGAGTGTAAGCGTAGTCATGTTGTTACATGACTACGCTTACACTCATGATCATCATGTCATGATCGTCATGTTAGGACTTGATCATGACATGTTACATGTCATGATCATCATGTTAGGACTTGTCATTTACCTACGTTGTCCGTTCGCGTCACGTAATACCAAATTTGGTACATGTGAAGCTAGTGAAATTTCCGCGAGCGCATCATGAGCGTAGCATGTAGTCATGTTTTTACATGACATGCATCTCATGATTATGATGTTTGGACCAGTCAAATACCATCGTCATCCATTCACGTCTCGTAATACCGAATTCGGTTCATGAGAAGCTAGCTGAACGGCCCGCGAGCGCATCATGAGCATGGCGTTACATGACACGCATCTCATGATTATCATGTTTGCACCAGTCATATACCTTCGTCATGCATTCCCGTCCCGTAATACTAAACTCGGTATATGCAAAGCCAGCGAAGTGACCGCGAGCACATCTTGAGTGTGGCTTGCAGTAATGGTGTACATGACACGCGTGTCTGTATTTTGATGTTATGGTCTGTCACTTGTGTTCGCCATGTAGCCATGTCATACCACACCAGTTTTTCAACATATAATGTGAATGAAACCACCACAAGGGCAGCAAGACCACGACATGTAATTCATGACATTTATGACGCACATAACATGAACTTCACGTTATGACTAGTCTGTTATGTTCATCATACAGTCATGTTATATCACACCAAGTTTGGTATCGATACTATTATCCAAACAGCCAGGAGAACTAAAAGTCGTAGGTGGCTAGATAGCCAGATACGCTCAAAGTCGCCAAAGTTCGTCAAGAAATGCTTTGCATTTAAAAAATTCAGAATAAAGGCTCTGGCGGGCGGAATAGAGCGTGGGACTTCCACGTCGTGAATTCGAGCCGTTAATCACTGAGCCACTGAAAAGTGCCTCCTTCAACGTTAAAACAGACAGCTGTTCATATCCACTACTTACCGTTTTTGGCGGACAACGTTTTTTCACCATTATTAGAAAGATGGCGCAATGAGCGCGCGGCGGCTCTCGTCTCTCACGCAGACTTTGGCCTGCGGAGAGGAGGTGAGTAGACGATCTCTCGCGCGCCCTTGTCTCCCGGTTGGGAGGATCATACGTCTTGGCTGGCGTTGGGCTTGCACGGGAACGATTGTGTTGTAGTTGCGAGGCGCACGAAGGTCACTGCAATCGTTGTGCAGCCTCCGTTTGCGAAAAAGGCACGCTTTTCAGACACAGCGAGTAACAACTAAGACGATTATTCGCATTCACCTGTACCCGTGAGTACGTTTCGTGCGTCACTTGGGCGTGACAAACGCGGGGAACGTTTCTGTCTGCTTGCCATTTCGCGCTTGACCTTCCGATTTGTTGCTATCGCGTTCATTCTTTCGCCTTTGTGGCAGACCCTTCCTCGCTCGTCCCCGAAAAGGCTCGAGTGGCCACTGCTTAGAAAAGAATATTTCTTTACGGTCTTGTGAGGCGTGAATTTTTCCATTTGTCTGATTATTATTATGGGAAGGCAGCGCTGCTCCTGCCGGTGGCGCGCCTACGCTTTCTCCATGCCCACCTAAAGTTTCATTGATGGGCCAGCCAGGCAAACCGTCTGAGAAACAGCTAAAAGTCTTGTGAGGCGTTGCTTTTCCTGTATCTGCCTCCTTGAATATATGAAATGCCAGGGCCACCCAAGTATCGCCCCTACCCTTGCTCAATGCGCGCATAAATTTACACTATGCATCACCCTGGCGAGCTCGCTGAGAACCAACTAGGAAGACAGAGCGGGTGCGAGGTGTACTACGGTCCCGTGGTAACGTGCCCTCGCGCACGTCGCTCGCGCTGAAACGCATATTGAATGGCGGGCAGCACCACCTCCGGTTTGGCCTGGTGTGCGTCATGTTCTAGGTACTCTCGAGCACACAATACCAGTGAATATTTGAAAGCTTTGCTCAAAACTGTGGCGCAGCGGGCGAGCAGCGGTGCCAGTGATTATTCTCCACTACGGTTTCAGCGTTGTGGTGTGCGTGGTCGGATACTGTCGCGAAAATGCCTTGTCGAAAAGATGGATGCCGTAAGGTGTGAAGTACAGCCGGGGCAACGTTTGTGTGTATTACGCGATAGCGTTGAAGAGCTCATGTCAAAAAAAAAAACCGCCGCCGCCGTCGGCCCCGTTAGTCATGAGCGAAAAATCGTCTGTGCATCTGTGGCCGAAAAATCAAGTTACCGAGATAGCCGCGAGAAGCCGGTACTTGTCCACGCGTGCGCGCGCGATCACAACGAAAAAGCCGCGCGTTCAAAGAAAAAAACCGTCTTCAAGGTGATGAGGCACGGTAGTTTCTTTGCCCCGCCACTCTTCCCTGGTACAGGTTCCAGCGCTTTCGTCGGAACGAGAGAAAAGATAATTCAATTGCAGCATGTGACAAGCCTTCGTAGCTCCACTCGCACTGGACGGATTCCTAATTTTTTTTCCGGCGTTGAGTTCGTGAGGCAATAAGCTCCTTTTATGGTTTAATTTCTAGGTTGCTTGAAAAGCGTTTCTGGGCCTCTTTAACGCATTTTGTTCGACAAGTGTCACGACGAAAACGAGCCCATTCGACGATAATAGCGCGCGCTGGTCCAATCTACTCTGTGTGTGTTTGTGTGCGTGCGTGTGCATTTAACAAAACATATGAATAAGTACGCACATATCGGCTGAAGGGTGTACTAGGGGCCCGATTTCGCTATCGTGTTCAACTCGTAAAGACGAAGCTTAAGGGTCCCCCAATTTTTTGCATTAGAGCGGCCGGCATAGCTCTGCGGCGTGACACCTTGCGGCCGTTGCGGACCATGACGTGGCGTGCACAGATGCATGCGCAGCCTAATAGACACACAAACCTGCTCTACATGAGTGACGACAATGAAAGGTATCCTTGTTTCACCGTATATGCGCGCTTTGTCGAGGTGCTTTCGGTATATCGATTCCGAAAGTTGCGTTTCAACTGATAAGGTACCCCCTGACCATTTCACAAGAAACTATGCACACTTTCTGGCTATTCAATGTATGCGAATATATGAAAACACGATGAGTCCCCCAGCTGCGTATATAAGAGAGCCTAGGCAGTGATGTTTAGCACCACTTTTTGCCGACTCTCTATGGTGAGGTTTCGCATCCAAAAACAACATGGAGATTATGAAATTCTCCGTTGTTAAAAGCTCTGAAAATTATGACCGTATTGTGTTCTATAACAAGAGCTGACATCACACAGCAGACGAGCCTCTATCATACCACTTCCCCGGAAATGAGATTGCCACAGCCGGGATCAACCTATTTACCGCCAGGTCACAGAGAGGCACCGTAACTACATGTTTATCGTGGCAGGCCATAGTAACAAATCATTACGTCTCATATTTTGGTTCCATCTAATTTTAAACAGAACATGCTTCGAACAAACATTGCGGTACAGGAACACTACTGCCTACTGCGAGCTTTTCAAGGGAGTATTGTAGATGAAACATTGTCTCCTTTCTTAGGGTCTTTGTTATATAGGCGGCTGAGGAGTAAATTGAATCAACGTCTTTCCACAACTTTGTTGTCACTCGTTGGAACGAAGTGCATTATACTTAATATCATTGCCATTACGACCGCAGTGACCAAGTCTCTCGGTCAATGAGGTTCCACGACGACCTATACTTCAAAATAAACATGGAAACATTGAAAATGGATTTATTTTTGATTGAATGAAAAGTGAGAAATGATTTCATTCTGTTGCCTAATTAAGTGTGCCCCCTTTCTTTCGCTTGACGTTTAAGATCCACGTGGGATGCGAGTCATACACCCTATTCACAAATTCTGGCAGCGGTCGGAGGCGGTCCCACTCCTCTTGAATCGCTATCTATAGCGCGTCAGAGTTAGCTGCGGCGAGACCCTATTTTTTGCTTGATTTGACTTCATTACTTTCTATGTAGTTTTAATTGCTATAAATCACGGCTTCTTGGGAGCTAGTTCAGCCTTGTCCTTCTTAAATGATCTGGCCCCTGCTGTACTGCCTTTGACGTGTGAATTGATCGATTTGTGGGGTTTAACGTCCCAAAACCACCATATGATTATGAGAGACGCCGTAGTGGAGGGCTCCGGAAATTTTGGCCACCTGGGGTTCTTAACGTGCACCCAAATCTGAGCACACGGGCCTACGACATTTCCGCCTCCATCGTAAATGCAGCCGCCGCAGCCGGGATTTGAACCCGCGCCCTCCGGGTGACGTGTGAATTAGTGCGTTGTCTTGTTGAAGAGAGTAAAGTCCGTCCCAGGGGTCATCGGGAACATACGGAATGAACACTGTCTGCAAAACGTTCATGTTCGTTCAGATGCTATTTTCTCTCGAAATCGATGCAGTGGCCCAAAACCTGTGTGTCTGATCACACCCCATACGTTGAGTGTTGGACCGCTTGAACTGATGCGTGATTCATGACGTTCGTCGTACCTGAAAGAAATAGGTCATTGACATTACCACACGCATTAAACTGACAGATACTGTGTAGAGTTTATGTTTTGTTATATAATGAGTGCACAAGGTAAAAAACAGAAATGACGGAAAATAAAATAGGCCGTCTAAGGCAAGCTCCGCAAACACGCTGCCAAAAAATAGCGTATTACTTGTTATGGCAAAGTAAAAAATAAACCGCATTATTAGGCAGGTCAAAACTTTTAGAAAAGTTTAGGTTTTGCATAAAGCTCATTTTCAACAGTGCTGTTATTGGAAGTATATGCAGTAAGCTACACACTATTCACAGCCACACACATATATAGAAATGCATGCCGACAGTCCTGAGGACACCACACCCTTCTTTGCTGGTCCCAGTGAGTGCATAAAGAGGCCTCATCTGTAAATACAACCGCACGCTATTTGTCGGGGGCTACAAAATTTTACCGAAGACGGAAATTCTAGGAGCGAATTTCTGTGTCATTCATCCAACATGACGTTCTGGGCCGATATTTTGCTTATTATTCCGGCTTTGTGAAGCTTTCTGTTCCTTTTTGTAAGACTGACGTTTTCGAGTACCACTTCGTCTCTTATTATTTTTTTGCGCTGAAGTAAAGATCCTTGACCAATATTGCCACGATCAAATGGTCCTGATCTTCGGACGTTGCCCGCTGTCGATTACCATGACGAGGGGCGTCACTGATTCTGATTGCACCTTCGCTTTTGTATTCTTGAAATACCCTGTTTACATTGCGTATAAGTGCGGGTAGCTGCTCATATTGCCTTTAGCTACATTGTGCAACCCATAATAGTGTTACCCCGACGCTTATCCGCTGTTAGTCATGGAGCCATGGTGAAACCTCATGCAGGAAATGGGCCTAATTTGTCTACCTCAAAGACACAAAGCAGCCACATGAATTCATCCTAACATTCGCTGGTGACATTATCTGGTGTGTGTGTAGAAATGCTTTTATTTTCATGCGAAGTACTTTGACGGATCTGCACGCGTTACCATTCACGTGCGCCTTTTCATTGTTGGCACGAGGAGAGGTAAAGCGGCACGGCACCCTCTGGTAATAGGTAGAGCCATTGAAATAGTGGGCCTTGAAAGCATTCTTTCTGGCGTAGGAAGGCCTACGTGTGCATTAGGCCACGCATGCACCTGTACTCGTTACGTCATAATGCGCAACAACCACAAGGTGTCGCCCCACAGAGCAAAGTCAGCCACACGAGTGCTATGCGCAGACGTGGGCATGGCTGTACATATATTGTTTATGACATGTCCGTGCAGTGGTTCTTGACAACGCCTCCTCCAGGAAGATGCCTGCCGCATGAGAAAAAAAAACGGCTGCCAGACCCTTTCCCTCCTTCATTTTGAAAATGTTCTCGGTCGCCAGCGTCACTTGTGGCGGATGGTGGCAACAACGCAACACTTTGCATAGCTTCCAAAACAGTGGTGCACAGTTGCAGATCTCGAACAACTCTCGACTGACGCGCCTCTATGGGCCGCAGATGAAGAACTCTTAGCTGGTACCGGTCGCCCGCCGCCGTGATAATGGATGGATGGATGCTATGAGCGTCCCCTTTATAACGGGGTGGTGACAAGTATGCCACCAGGCTCGACAAAAAAAAAAACCTTTTTTCTTTTTTGATGTTGGCCTAATGCCTCTACTTCGATAAATTCTATCTTAATGGAAAAAAAGGTAAATTTTCAGCTTAAGTTCTCTGCCATTTACGGCACACTGTCCATATTTTATTTTTCCAATATTTATTTTTGTCCTTTCTCTCTAACTTTCTGCCACCAATACTCTAACCGTCTCTTACTTGACTAATACTGTTGGTCGCGAGCGCCACCGCGCGGAGCTTGTTTAAAACTGAAGGCAGGTCAACTCTGCTAGGAGCGCGAGCCATTCCTCAGGCATCTTTCTAGAGGAGGCGTTGTTCTTGGAATGAATGCTAATAAATTATGTAGACCGATATCCACCGATATCTGACATGTTAAATGGACGCCTGGCCAAACGCAATCGTCACAGGCACTGGACAGGCACCACTGCAGCAGCCGCTTCCAATATATTTCTGTCCTCTACCCTGCCATCCATGCACCTGTGTGTCAAAAGAGAGATATGTTCATAGCTGCTGGAG
Organism: Rhipicephalus annulatus; assembly: GCA_013436015.1. Lineage (NCBI taxonomy): Eukaryota > Metazoa > Arthropoda > Arachnida > Ixodida > Ixodidae > Rhipicephalus > Rhipicephalus annulatus. Next base: position 101,703 of record WOVY01002346.1, read on the forward strand.
CCATGTATGATATACCAAAGCGACGATATAGCCATAGAGCAGCTAAAGTTGACGGCGCGAGAAAAGCATTCCCAGGCACTTAGTCGACGCTTTATATATAGTCCGTAATCGCGTGAACATCAAACTTATATGAGCATCCGAAATGTACTGCACGCGGCAAGGGCGCTCGCTTCGAACAGAAAAACTTTCGAAGTGTAGCTTTGCCACCGTTAGGTTTGGGTCCAAGATCATTTCTGTGCAGTGTGAAGTCACTGCGTGAAATTACGGTGTTTAACACATCGGTGCACGTTCTGTTCCTCAAGAGTTGTGATTGATTCCTCTGTTCTATGCGTGATTAGCCCATTTCGCGACGACCATTCGCACCTTTGGAACCAGACGCATGTGCCTTGACTATGCCGACAAGGTCGCATGGACACGTTGCAGAACCACCTGAATACACGTGCGTGCGCGCACACGCGTACGCACACAAACACGCACGCTTACACAAGCACTCACGCACGAAAGCGCACATCCCCACACAAAAGCTACTTATGACTTGGCCGAGCGGAAGCGTCGCCGAAGTTCAAAATAAGGCGCCCTTTCCTGGCGTCAGCTTTCTATAATGGGATCCGATCGTTCTCGAATGTCAAGTCAAAATTCTCCAAAGTGTGTCAACGCTCCAGGCTGGCCCTTGATGGCTGTCTGACTGGATCATAAAAATAAGAAAATAATTAGTTGTTCTTCCCACACGTGGTCGTTCTCGGCATTGCGCACTTTCCTGCACTCCTTAAGGGCGCCCTAGTGTGCAAACAGGAAAACTCGAGTGCAACATAGTCAAGTTACAGGGGAGTGGCAGATTGTTGCCCCTCACGCAGTCGCCACTTCACCCTGTTTTCATTATGGGCATCGTGCACCTGTTCAATGCTAAGGAACGTTTACAAAGGAAACGCCGTTCGCATAGCCGTTCCTCCAAAAAGAACTAGTTCCTCGAACGTCGTTACCTGGAACGCCACTCCGTACAACACTGGAACATAGTCGGGGTACACAACACAGCTACCACCCCACTTCTCTGGTTATCCCGTAATGAAGACATAAATGGCCGCATGGCCATATTAGCAGTGGCGAGATCCTACTGCATATGCCACAGATGTCACGTATTGCACGTGCATGCCGACTAAAAAATTGGCATAAAAATGTAGGCACAAGAATAATATACTTAAGCACTTTTATATCTAAAGCTAGAAGCACATGGTGTAAATAACGGAAGTGTGTGACTGCGAGCGCTGCAATAAATTGATGTCAGAGATCGGAAACTTGCAGCCCCTGGGCCATGTCCAGCTCGCGGTACTTTCTTTTATACGGCCACGTGGCACGAAGTGACAAAAATCTTCTGACCCCTCCTCGTAACCAACTCATGAGACAACTGCCAACTGACCCATGAGCCCGTTCACGACGTATCTGCGTCTGTCGGTTTGCGAGTTGGCTAGGAATGTTACGCAAAAAAATTAGCATTGAAAGATTTCTTCCTTTTTAAAGACTATAGTTTTTCTTGGCGACAATCGACGCAAAAATTTTTGTCTGTATGTCTGTACATTTGTCTGTTTGTCCACTCTTAACGGCATCGGGTACTTGAAACGGTCGACCCCATCCGCAGCGCCCACCTATGTTGCTCAAGGATGAGCGTTCATGCTTGTGCAATTGCCAATGAAAAAGCAAATATTGCGCATGTATGGGGCACCATAACAAAACGTATATGTTTTGCATGTGCGTCTCTTACTAGAAAAGGCATACATAAGTAATTTTAAGGACCGTAGCGCTTAGTACGCTGCGCTGACCACGCAACGCTTGCACGGAACGGCGAGTGTTTCCAACGCTTTGCTAAAACGAAACGGTGGTGGCACCTACCCGTCGCCTTGCGTTCTACACCTTATCACCTCTGAGTCGGGCGCACCCACCCGTCTCAAAGCCTCGCGCTTCGTTTTCTAAGACAACTGCCAGATGGCGCTTATGTCTCACGTGTGACGTGACTTGATGCGCTCGTTCGCCTCTGCTGCTCGCTCGAGGCACTCTAACGCAGTGCCTCCAGAGTACCATTCATTGATTTTCTTGCTCAGAACATCAAACAAATGTCTTGTTCACTCCACGCGCCAGACTATCGTCTTTCAACGACATTTGCAGACTACATGCAGATACGGGGACAATTTTTTTAACTTCCCCATTGAAACTCCTGGTCTGGTGGATGCTGGCATTGTTGGTGGATACGGTGGAAAGAATGGTGGATATGGTGGAAATATTAGTGCATATGGTGGAAACTGTTTTGGGCATAATGGCTGATGATGGCGAAAGTGGAAAAAATGATGGCAGATGGTGGTGGTGGTGGCGAGCCACTGATGGTGAAGTTGAAAAATGCCGGCTGATGACGGCTAGGGTGGAAAAAAATGGTGGTAGATGGTGGTGGTGGTGGTGGTGGTGGCGAGCCTATAGTGGTGACGGTGGAAAACGCCGGCTCATGGTGGCGAGGCAAAACGTGTTTGGTGGAAGGCTTGGTGAGCAAGGTGGATGACGGTGGCATGGCGGAAGCTTGGTGGATGATGGTGGCATGATGAAAAGCACAGAACAGTATGAGAAATCACTTATTTGTAGTGTTTCATTCTTGAATGCGCAGAGATATGTTTACGGTCCAAAGAAACCAACGCTGCTCATTACGCTTTCTAGTACGTTTTTTTTTATTTCTGTGGTGTCAACAACGCTTCAATTTTCGTGGCTTACATTAGAGCGTCGAGTTCGTACCTCGTGCAGCTTTACTTTTCTTTATTTGTATTGATGTTTATTTTGTTTACAATATGGCTTCGCCTATGGTCAAACCCCATTTGGGCCATGAAGGAAGAGTCTATCTCCCTCGAGAAAATAGAATAAAAAGTTATTGTTGCAGTTGGTGCTTCGCTATCATTTGTTGTAATAAACAAATCGACAGATTCATTCATGGGTAAGCGAAATGTTATGGCGTGCTTAGCCCACAGGACTATGTTGGCCGGCAACCATATCCGTCCAGTAAGTGTACGTTGCGCATAAATTGTATACCAGAAATTGCCCCAAACTGATGAGAAGAAAGGGACGGTAGGACTTATCAAAAAGAGGGCGAGTAAATTTCCTGATAGCTGAGGGAACGTAGAAATATTTAGCGACGTGAGACTGAAATGTGACTTGTGAGTGAGACAAGCTAAATTAAAACGAGGGCATTTGCCCACCTCCGCTTCAAAGAGGCGCGGAAAACCCCTGCCGCTCTCTTCCGCTTCATTTGCGCTTACCCTCCTCTTCCTCGTTCGCGGCCCGCGTTTCGGACGGCGGCGCACTACCCACGAGCCACTTGATGGCCCTCGTCTTCTTGCTCCGCCGCCACTCTCTTTCAACAGGTGCCCCCACCGCCAAGCGCGCGCGCATCCAATGGGAGTGGGCGCGCGCACCCAGCGCCGCCTCGGGCCAATGGGCGCTGGGCGCGCGGTTCGTCACGTGGCTCGAAAGGCGCCGCATATAAGCGAGCCGGCCCGTCGGACCGGGTCCCGACACAACCCCGAGCGCGTCGACGCTGCCACCAGAACAGGCAACCCGGACTTGAACACGCACTCACAACACACACCACCGGCAGCAGCCACATTCCCAACCGCCGGCATCTTCTACTAAATCATTCGACCCGCACAACCCCGACTGACCACCCCGTGACTCGCCCGCCATTGCCAGCATCGTCGACGACTTTTCGGTGAGTGGTGGCAAAACACAAAAAAAAACATTGTTCTACTTCCGCCAATGTGTCTTGATTTATTTAGCTCCCGAACTTTAGTTCACTTCGTAATCATACCATTTGGAAAAAGCTAAATGTATAAAGACGTGTGTCATAGCGTCATGTTGCCCTTATAACTGATTTATCTATAATTTTATTGTTTTTAAAAAGATAACCAATCATCATAAATTGAAGATCAGGGCTAGGTGATGTCTTGTGAAGGGTTGTACTAGGGCGAATACGCACGAGTAGTTTCAGTGAAGTTCCTTTGAACGTGCGAAAGCCACGTGGGGAGCGCGTGCCCCCAGCGCTATACGTGACTCGGATCTTTTATGGAGGATTTAAAGAAAGGCTCACGTTAAGCCCAGTGCTTGACTAAACAATCAAAATGTCAACAAGATATAATGATGACACACCCAATGCGATGAGCGTTTAATTGATATACAAAACAGGGCGCATACTAACTGTTTACTCAAGGGCATGCAGCATTGACAGTTCTATTACGTGTCCAATGTTTTCTTTCTTATGTTTAAATTTGTCGTTAGAGGCTACACTAGAGCACCTAATCTACTGGCACGTCAAAAGATTGAGACATAAATCTTTTGGATGCTCGCAGTAAGATAAATTATCATAACACTCGCTCACATTTTAAGCTATCGGAAAGAGATATTACATGAATGCTGCAATGAGCTAAAAAATACATAACTCCGCAGATTTTTTTCTGTACACTAAAAACAACTGTTGTCCGGAATCGCAGCGTCAGAGAAAATCTAAAGCGCCAGGTTTAGATGTCTAAAGATGTAGGCCCGTGTACTCAGATTTGAGTGCACGTTAAAGAACCCCAGGTGGTCAAAATTTTCCGAGCCCTCCACTACGGCGTCTCTCATAATCATATGGCGGTTTTTGGGACGTTAAACCCCACAAATCTAATCTACATGTCTATAAAACATCGATAAGGTATACAAAAATGAGGCACAGCCTTTCGTTTTTTACAGCAGCTCATAATTAAACCGGAAAGAGCAAATGGTAGATCACTTTAATCATTAGCAAAGTTGCAGTTACTTGCATAACATAGTTGAAGGTTGAAGAAAACTATTGATGATATGAAATACATTCAGAATTTTTTTAGGTAGGAATGAGTAACATAAGAAATATTTATCAGCTACACTTCCCGGAATACCACAGAGCTGTCTTCGTTCCAGCGCATTTCCTTAATTTATCGTGTCCTCTTAGGAAACATTGGTGCATTTTTTATGCTATGAAATGGAGCCTAACAATATATACATGTTGGGTTCTGTGACATTTAACGTATACGATTATACTAAACGTGTACCAGAGCCATGACGTTGAGTATTAACAGCCTACGCCCAAATAATTGACCTTCTCACCGATTCTTAATAGTGATGCTGTCTAATCAATAATGAAGGAGGACTTTCTCTGGTGGTCCGATATGCATTCCTACAGAACTCCAAGTATTGATATTTTGCGCTGGCACGCCATCTTAATATCTATATCTACCTTACAATGTAACCCAAGACTGAATACAGCCTTTAGTTCTTATATAGATAGATAGATAGATAGATAGATAGATAGATAGATAGATAGATAGATAGATAGATAGATAGATAGATAGATATAATATAATAAGAAATCTACAAGGGGAAGACATGGCATTTGTGTCCTGCCTACTATGACAATTTGTTTATATGTCACCTGACAAGTGAATGCCTTATATTACTCTACTGGCTTAATTCGAATAATTTTGTTGGAGGGTTTAGCACGTTCTTGCGAATTCTCTCCACTTCTCGTCCCACAAGCTGTTCTTTTTTAGAAGCCTAATGTGTAACTCTAATCAGTGTGTATTCATCCCCATGTAAATAACTTTCCAAGTGCGCGGGTTAGTGTCTCTTTTCTTTTGACGACTACACAAGAAGACATTCCATCGTAGGTAAATATCTTCAGGGTAAGGAGTGCATGTCATACGCAGTGCCATTTGTTCACTGAAGCAAACCTGTGGGTATGTCATTTTTCGGTGTATCTGTCGAAGTGTACCCACTTAGGCAGTACCGTAAGCAGGGCCAGGTTTGCAATGCACGACTTCATCATCAACCGACTTTTTTACGGCCGCGTGAAATGTCCACTCAGCGAGAACATAAAAGTATGTTCGCATAAAATACCACACAACGCCTTACGGGGGGAAATTAGCGCTACAAGTGAAATCTTTTCACCTCCTCAATCTTTCACCCACATGCGCACGTGCCATGTTCACACGCTTTTTGACATCGCTGTTTGGAAGGAGAGCGAGAATAATTGAACAGCATGGTGTGTGCCACTACTGAAACGAAGTACCACTCATTATACCGTATGGCGAACTGGTGTATTTTAAACAGGGGCAAATGGGGCAACATGTACAAGACACAGGCTACACTTTCACACTTTCAGCTAAACTTATTTCAGAAAAAAAACGCTTCCTATATAAGTGCCACCCCCCCCCCGCCCCACCACGATCGACACAGAAATGAAATGACAATTGATGTAAAATTATCTAGGAGCATATTTTTTACACAGAACGCTGAGATGATTGTGGCACGTGCACAAATGAACTTAGCAATCCATGTGTTCTTCAACGATCAGTCATCAACTAGCCCAGCTCTGAACCTTATTGGAAGTACCGCCTGTACCATGGCCCTGCAGTAAGTAGCGCCAGGTTATTAAGGGAGAGCCAAACAACCAACCAACCGACCCACAAACGACATGGCTTGGGCAGCGGCAATACATATTCATAATGTGAAGAACACTTGATGGTACGTTGTTCGTGGACCTGTATACCATCCCATTCATGGATGATCCTCCGAAGTGGCTTTAACCAAGTAATTTAGAAACAACCCATGAACCGATCATCTGACGGCCATGCCTGTTTCCTGCGACAAGGTGATACTCCTCTGATAACGCCATCCCAGTTAAACAGCTGATACAGCCATCGCTGTTTATAAGGCACCCGAACTGCGCTATGCTTCACACAGTGAATCGAATCTTCGGATAGCGCTCGCATTCGTTTTTTTTTAATGTTAGAAGCACCACAACCTCCTGTAGCTATTTTGTGAATCTTAACGCAACAACGTTACAGAGCTCGTTTTCCAGAGATTCCTGTGTCCGCGTCTGCGTCGTTGGTTATGAGAGAAAAATCATCTTTGTGTGACCGAAATGTCGAGTAAAATGCAAAGAAAAGGAGTGATGAAATTCGGCAGATTTCACGTACCTGGAAATTGACGTTATGGAAAGTATGGAAAGGCAAACTGACCATATTGCAATTTTCCTTAAAGAGTGACAGGTCATGAAATGCCGCTAAATATATGCACAAATGTTGTAGGCACCTACATATGCTGAGAGTTTCAGATGTTTATAGAACAAGCTTGCTCTTTTGCAACGAGGTCAATTGAACATGCACATCAGCAACACTAGAAACTGATATAAAGCGCTGATGCTCGCAAATATGCTGGCCCTGGACACTCAACATAAACCAACTTCAGTGCATGGCACCTAAGTACAATATAAATTAAGGTGACGCGACGACTGTATCAAAAGAGTACATATAAAATGTTTATGAAATTGGGCAGGCAGCACTGCAACCACTATTGACGTTTCACGAACAATAACGTCGGTTTGAAAAATAGTTAGGAGCCGTGGCATGGCTGTTTTTTCTGGATTCTCGTGCTTCATACTCGCGTTCCATTCCTGCTGAGACCCTGACATATGTTCTTTGCATTAGTCGGGTCAACACTGCCGATGTCAGGTTTTTCTTGATGTTCAGGTGTTAAAAGTTCCCATGTGTGTTCTCGTCGTTGCTGTGCCCCACCGCGGTGTTCTATTGGCTAAGGTACTAGGCTGCAGACCCACAGGTCACGGGTTCGAATCCCGGCGGCGGCAGCTTCATTTCCGATGCCGGCGGAAATGCTGTAGGCCCGTGCGCTCAGATTTTGGTGCACGTTAAAGAACCCCAGGCGGTCGAAATTTCCGGAGCCCTCCACTACAGCGTCTCATAGTCATATGGTGGTTTGGGGACGCTAAATACCGCATATTAATCAATCTCGCAGTGTGGGTAGATCATCATCATCATCATCAGCCTGACTACGTCAACTGCAGGACAAAGGCCTCTCCCATGTTCCGCCAGTTAACCCGGTCCTGTGCTTGCTGCTGCCAATTTATACCCGCAAACTTCTTAATCTCATCTGCCCACCTAACCTTCTGTCTCCCCCTAACCCGCTTCCCTTCTCTGGGAATCCAGTTAGTTACCCTTAATTACCAGTGGTTATCTTGTCTACGCGCTACATGCCCGGCCCACGTCCATTTCCTCTTCTTTATTTCAACTATAATAACCTTAACCCCCGTTTGTCCCCTAATCCACTCTGCTCTCTTCTTGTCGCTTAAGGTTACACCTACCATTTTTCTTTCCATTGCTCGCTGCGTCGTCCTCAATTTAAGCTGAACCCTCTTTGTAAGTCTCCAGGGTTCTGCTCCGTAGCTAAGTACTGGCAAGATACAGCTGTTATATACCTTCCTCTTGAGGGATAGTGGCAATCTACCTGTCATAATTTGAGATTGCTTGCCGAATGTGCTCCACCCCATTCTTATTCTTCTAGTTACTTCAATCTCGTGGTCCGGCTCTGCGGTTATTACCTGCCTTAGTAGACATAGCCTTTTACAACTTCAAGTGCACTATTACCTATCTCGAAGCGCTGCTCCTTTCCGAGGTTGTTGTACATTTCTTTCGTTTTCTGCAGATTAATTTTAAGACCCACCTTTCTGCTCTCCCTTTTCAACTCCGTAATACTAAGCGTCAATCACCTGTGGCACATACCCACCCGCATACCATCAGCACATACACACTCGTAGATATCTGCCACAGTCTGGCGGGAAGTTTTCGATGACGTACGCGACGGGTTTGTGACAATGTTCATGTCTTGAACAACGCGTCATATTTGTGAAACCATCTTACCCTCGCATGCTAATTTTGATTCACGCCAAGTGAAAGGGCTGGCCATGAGAGCACCCAAACGTAAGCGGCTAGATAGATAGATAGATAGATAGATAGATAGATAGATAGATAGATAGATAGATAGATAGATAGATAGATAGATAGATACGCTCAATATCACTCAAGCTTGTCAAGAAATGCTCCGCATTTAGAAGTCTGGCTTTTAGTGGGCATCGAACCAGGGTAGTTTGCGTGTCAGGCGGGTGCTCTACCACGCAGCCACGCTTGTGCTTGCGAATAAAGTGAAAGTAACTTACTGTGCTCAGATATGCAGTGAAAGTAATTTTCCTGCTTTATAAAAACACCCTTCCTGTATACTTGTTTCACAATATGACAGGAAACATTGCGGTAGTAATGCGTGGTACAAGCGCACATTCCCATTGAGCGTCAAAACACGGAATTATCGAATTGGCTTCATAGTTTAAAGCCAGTCACCCATTATAAAATTAGGGGACCCTTAAGCTTCGCATTTAATAGTTGAACGCTTTAGCGAAATCCAGCCCCAGTGCACCCTTCAACTGCTAAGTGCGTACTCATTTATATGTTTTGTTACATACACACGCACGCACACAAACCCGCACACAGTAGATTTGACCAGCACGTGCTATTCTCGCCGAATGGGCTCGTTTTCGTCACGACACCTGTCGAAGAAAATGCGTTAAAGGGGCCCTGAAACACTTTTTAAAATAACCATGGAATGAATTCACTAGAAGAGCTTATTGCCTCATGAATTCAACGCCGCAAAAATTTTAAGAATCCGTCTAGTGCGAGTGGAGTGGCAAAGGTTTGTCGTATGCTGCGATTGCATAATCCCTTCTCTATTCCCGACGAAAACGTTGGAAGCTAAACAGAAAGGGGGGGGCAGGACAAAGAAACTACCGCGCATCGTGACCTTGAGCACTTTTTTTTTCGAATGCGCGACTTTTCCAGTGTGATAATGCGACCACGTGGACAAGTAGTGGCCTCCCGCAGCTGCCTCCGTAACTTGATTTTTTTTGCACAGACGCACACACAATTTTTCGCTCACAACCAACGGGGCTGACGCCAGTGGAGGGTTTTCTGCGACACGAGCTCTTTAACGCTATCACGTTAAAATGCACACAAGTTACGCCCTTAAGGCGACGTAGTGGTGGCACAGCTAGTGGGAAAAGATGTTTCAAGTACGCACTAGGGACAGAATATTGCTATTACAGGCAACTCTTGAAGGCGAAGCTTAATGGTCTCCCGAATTTTTTTTCATTATTTACCGCAAGTCATGACCAAAGCAAAACACAAAGTTAAAATAGACTGGGCACTGTTGGAGTGACCCGCCAAAGTAGCATAGTGGTTGTGGGGCTCAACTAATGACGGATTGGGCGCGGGATCCGATACCGGTTTCGGCAGCTGCATTATGGTGGATGCAAAACAGATTAAGCAGGTGTACCTAGACTCAGCAGCTCATTGAATAACTCAAGGTGGTCGGAAATTTCGGAGCTCTCTATTACTGCATTCTTCGCAACTATTTATTGATTTATTTACTTATTTATGTATTTATTAATTTATCTATTTATTCATCTACTTATAGTACCATCAACGTATAAATACAATAAAATATATCCTGTTATTGCGACGCAAAACCTAACAATAAAAAGTTCCAATGAAGCAACACTTTCATCTTAAGCTATGACCTGTCTAGTAACATTGGCATAGCATTCGCGTCAAACACATCCGCGATTTGGCGAGAAGTCGTTGCAGGTGAAGGATTCTGTAATATTCTGCTGTCGTCTCGCTCATGGTTTTAAGATTGTGCTCATTATTTCAAGATTTGTGTTGATAAGTGAGCTTACCGTGGCGTACTTTCTCGCATTTGCAGAATGCATAGACATTTCGTGTATTTTGACAGCAAAAAACTTGTGGGCCTGCCCCTCCCAAGTTAAAAAAAGACAAAAGGAAAAGTTAATTGAAGCACTCCCTCGGACGAGAAACGCTTCCCTAACGGCGAGAGCCTGTGTCGGTTGAAAAAACAAACAAACACACGTGCCTTATCTCTGCCACGCAGGGAACGAGGAGGCAAATGCAATTTCCCCCTAATCTTCCCCATCGACGGCGCACTCCGATCTAATCTGCCGCAGTAAACGGCGTCTGTGTCGAGAAACGTTCCTGTGGCTGTCAGTGACGCTTGATTGCGCGGATATCCTGCGTCACACAAAGTACGGGGAAGGCCATATGGCCAAAGCCTGCTGCTGCCGAAAACGGGGGGGGGGGGGGGGGGTGCAGTATCTACGAGCACTGTTCGTAGGCAGTTATAACTGCCGAAAGTGATCGGAGGCACTTGCACCCGCCCGAAATTTCCCGCTACTCAAATGAATACTTCTTTCTGGTGCGTTGTTGCTGCCACACAAAGTAGGCCTACTAGAGCTTTACGGTCATCGGGTGTTAGGGGTGCTACTGCTGGATATTTTGAACTGCGTTGGAAGCAGAGACAACCCGTGGAAACACTTTGGCGATTTCTATAAAGAAAAGTTATTTAGGTGTGTTATAACAGAGAGTTAGTGCTGTACACGTATCTTTTGTGACTATGTTGCGCTGTAATATTGCGATGGCCTCTATAAACACCTCCGCTAAACTTCTCTTATTACGAAATACACAAAACAAGCTTTACTACACCCACAATGCATGTACGGATACAACGGTATGACTGGCTTGATGCGCGGACATGGCCACAACATACCAGCAAAAGCAAAGAATATGGTTTGACAGGAGATGCTTCCGTATTTTTCGTCGTCATTTTTTAGAACGTCCACATTCTTGTTATGAATCGGAATAAACATGTTCTTTATCCTGCATTGTTGTAAACGCAGCACATGGTTTTCTGCATACATCCGTAGTAATCTTTAAGAAATGACCATCATATAGTGTGCCTTTATCTTTTTATTTACTTTGTTATCAGCCTATGATTATGACGAGACTTCACTGGCGGGAAATACAGTAACAGTTTCAGGCTTTGATTCTCGTGTTGTCAGAAATCATCAATATTTAACGCATAAATATTCTGAGTGAATATAAGATGGCGCGCATTCTAATCGCATTGTCAATAACAAAAGTGCCAAAAATTCAATTGAATTTAAAAAAAACAAATCGCAACTATAGCTTTACTATAATCAACATCCTCATCATCGTCATCATTATCATAATCATCATTATCATCATCATTCCGACCATGCGCACGAAGGGGAGGCGGAAAGTTAGGTGAGCCGATGAAATAAAAAAGTTCGCAGGTATTACGTGGCAACAGAAAGCACAAGACCGGGTTGATTGGCGGATCGTGCGAGAGGTCCTTGCCCTGCTGGGCGGATCACGCACAGCAGGGCAAGGACCTCTCACACGATCCGCCAATAAACCCGGTCTTGTGCTTTCTGTTGCCATGTTATACCTACGAACTTTTTTATCTCATCGGCTCACATAACTTTCTGCTTCCCTTTCGCGCATTTGCCTTCTCCGGGAATTCAGCCATTTACCCTTACTGATCAGCGGTTATCTTGCCTACGTCCTACGTGCCAGGCCCATGCCCATTTCTTCGTGTAGATTTCAGAAATGACATCCTTGACCCCAGTTTGTTCCCTGACCTACTCTGCCCTCTTCTCCTCTCTTAATATTACACATGTCATTTTATTTTTCATCGCTCACTGCACCACCCTCAATTTAAGCTGAACCGTTTTCGTAAGCCTCCAGGTTTCTGCTCCGTAGCTAAGTACGGACAAGATGCAGCATTTAGATACTTTTCTCCTAAAGGTTAGTGGTAGATTATCATTCATGATTTCAGAATGCTTAGCGAATGTGATCCACCCCGTCCTTATTCTTGTAGTTGTTTCACTCTCATGGTCCGGCTTCATGGTTACTACCTGTATTAAATAGACATAAACTTTGACCGTTTTTTCTTCTATCGCAATGTGTTGTTTTTTTGCCGAGAGTATCGCACATTAATTCTGTACTGGGAATAATGATTTTCATACCTAGTCTAGTGCTTTCCATGTACAGTTCAGTAATCATGAGCTGTAATTTGTCCCTTGAGTTCTCAGCAAGTCAGTGTCATCAGCGGACCGCAGGTTATTAAGATACTACCACGTGACTCTTAGAATAAGAACCAGATAAACATAGGCACCAGTTAGGTTGGTAGGACATGTAAAAAAAAGACTGACTGATTAAGGCGAGGATGGGAGACAAAGCCAAGTGCGTGACGTGCTCCTGACGTCTGTTCTCCTTGCGGGCAACTGCAGGTGATCTCTTCACGCTATAATCGCTTCCCAAAGTTTTGGTCATATATAAAAGAGAAAGTCTTCCGCTCGATAGAATAATGTGACGTAAGTGCAAATCTGCCCTCTATCTCCTCCAGGAACTTTGCTTGAAAAAAAAACTTATGTTAGCCACGTAGCTCGTATGCGTGATACTAGTGTTCATGGTCGGCTGACTACTCACTTTATCTTCATTAGGGGGCGACTATCTTGTGAAGTGTTATGTGTGGTCCCATATTTAGAAAAGAGGACGAGTAATTCAGAGAATGATTTAGTAATGATCCAGGTTGCTTTCTCAAACGAATAACCCCTAGGAGATTCGCAAGCCCTTTCTTTTTCTAACGTAGGCAATCCTGGGTGTTCAATGGGTAACTGATTCTCATGTAAAAGTGGGCTCGTTGTAATATACAGAACAGGAAAGCCTAGTAAAAAAGTTATTGCAACTAAATCAAAGACGTATAGAAGCGTCTTAGGGCTATCAAGCTAGTCCTTCAATACGCGACTGCCTGAGCGCTTACGTTGCATCACTCCTCTCGACACTAGTGTACTGCTCTCGAATACCACGCTATTTCTCGTTTTGTGCTGTAACGCGGAGATAATGGCGTCATATTATCACGATGCCGTCTACTCGCAAGCTGCTTCGGTGGTCTAGTTTTTACGGCACTCCGCCGCTTACTCGACAATCGCAAGATTGAATGCCTGCCATGGCGGCTGGATTATCTGATTAAGGCGGAAACGGTTGAGGCTCCTGTAGAAGTTAAAAAACTGCAGGTGGACTGAAATTCTTGAGCGCTTCACTACAGCTTCGGTCTTAATCATATAATTGTTTAGGGGCCTGAAACCTCCAACAATAATATTTTATATGTCATCTACAAGAGAAATGACTGTTTCTGATGCTACCGAATAAAGCTAAGAAACAACAACACCCAAAAAGTCACCATGGAGACAATTTGTAAGGTAGTAACTGCAGCGTTGCAGACATAAATGAAAAGAAATTAAAGTTAAGGAACCAACAAATTGAGCGGGTCAGGACCCAACCAAAAATTGTTTTCCACATTTGCCTCCATGAAGCAGCGCTTGCTAAGACGACCAGGTTATTAAGTATAGCCGACATTAAGGAAGATAAGCAGTGTTTAGTAGACATCTGCGGCAATAATGTAGATAGGTTAAAGTTGAAGTTAAGTAGAAAAGAAATCGGCAATCATAATTTTTGTTCTAACTAAGGCAGTGAGCATGAAATACAGGAAGTAACGCTAGAAGTAGTGGATAAATACAAATATTTGAGCGCGTGGATAAACAACGGTGTTGGATACCTAAGGAAGCCCGAAAGATACATAATAACTAAGGGTAACAGAAATGCAGTTGTGATGAAAAATAGGGCACGGTGAAAATACAATTGATATTATATTGTGAGAGGGATGTCAAAAGGTGTCGTGTTCTCAGGTTTGATTATCGGCAACGCAGTATTGTGCATAAGATCAGAGGTTTAAGCAAGATGGGGAAATAAACAACGTGGCATAGGTAGACTTGCTTTGGGGGCAAAAGGCAATACCCCAAATCAGGGGGTACAGGGTGACATGGAATGGACATCGTTCGAGGGCAGGGAAGCTAGCAGCAAGATAGAATTTGAGAAGCGATTGAGAAAATTGGGAGAGAAGCGTTGGGCTATGAAAGGTTTCAGCTACATGTATACATAAAAAATGTTGATAATAAATAGTGGAAACAAACTGGAAAATTGTCAAGTAAGTATACAGACAAGAGGAGAATACCAAGCTAAAAGGAAAAATTGGTTAAACATAAGGTGAAGGAAATAGACAGGGACATGTGGAAGATTGGAATGCTTACGAAATTTTCACTGGAGACATACCGAACTTTCAAGCAGAAAATTGCAAAAAAGAAAGATCTATGATAATTCTCGGAGTAGTTCTCTGCTGTTCAAGGCCAGAACAGGAGTATTGCAGACCAAGACGTACCAAGCCAACTACGAAGGCACAGATACGGTATGTAGTGCGTGTGGAGAGAAGAAAGAAATGGCTGGTACTTTATATTACTCTGTAAAGGGCTCCAAACTATAGTCCAAGATAATGGCGAGGAATTTTTCTGGACGTTAGGGTTTCGGAACACTGAAGGCAACATGGATTTTAAATCGATAGAAATGACCAGGAGGAGTCGAAGTGATAGATGGCTCAAGGCACGAGTGAAATTCTATCCTTCCACACAAAGCGATAGTACTTAACTTTTTGCCTAGATGGCATAAGCAGCCACGTGATCTGAAGGGCACAGCCCGATACATCCATCCTTCTATCTATCCAGGGTTAAACTCATAGAATTACTAATCATAATGAAACGGGTGACCTGCCACTGCCGTTCTTCAAGTGTTAGAGCATGGAACGCGTTGTCCGCAGGTTGCAGGTTTGATCTCTACCAGCGTCAGCTTATTTTCCGCGAACTAATTATTTTAAACTGATTTCAGAATTTATAGGCCACACTACAAAACTGCAAGTGACCATCATCTCCGCATTCATCGGTTTCATTGTTTCTTGGCTTCATTAGACTGTTTATAAGAAAGAAACGAGCCCCTCGATCAAACCCTCCCTCCTGCCTACCTTTTTGTCGTACCTTCTGATTCGGTTCAATAACGGTCATCAGGTTAACACCTCGCAGGGAAATTTTCCCGCGCGCAGAATTGACTTTGATTGAAAAAGTGGCTGAAGAAAGAAAACTTCTTGCGTTCACTGACGCAACGCGTCATCCAGCCAATGACAGGCAGGCACTGCTATTGCCTTTGCCCTTCTGACCCCTCCGAAAAATTCTCTTAGCTTGCCCATTTCATTTGCTTTAATGCCTTAAGTAGCGACTCATCTTTCATTCCTGGAAATAAACTTACAACCCGTGGCGCAACACCTAGTGACGTCAACTGCTAACGTAAATACGTTTTCACTTGGTCTTTTTTTGTCCTTTGCAGATTTCAGGAGACTAGGATTAGAGACAAGAGACTAGGACTAGATACAAAAAAAGTCCGCTTTGCCTTCTGAATCAATAACATCCTTCTCTTGCAGTATCATTTATTTTTAGCAAAGCAGCGTGTCAACTTGCATTCCTCGGATGTACTGATATCTATCTATCTATCTATCTATCTCTCTATCTATCTATCTATCTATCTATCTATCTCTACCTATATATCATATATATACATATCTATCTATATATCTATTTATCTCTCATGCTTTTGCAGAATTTGGATTTGGCCATATATTAATAATAGCTGGTCGAAATAGAGGTAAGTATCAGAAAAGGAACATGCAACAATAAAAAGACAGACCCTTTTACTGCTTCAGAATGGTATATTTTACACCTCATCAGAGATGGTGCGTTGTGTTTGAGCAAGCCATTTGTCGTTATTTTCAGGTTTATTACGGTAGTCATGTCCATATTTTACATCTTATGCTAACAGAAAACATTGCTCTCAGCTTTACGTGCTGCCTTTCCGGACAATGGGGACTAAACCGACTATACATGCATTGCTGCCGCAAGAACAAGCTGAGTGCTTGAGACACCGAATGCCTTTTGAACAGAAAATTAAAGGATCATTATAATTTTGGCACATTTGATACGTCACTTATTACCCTTGTCCAGCAGTTCACAATCAAACAAGCCTTCTATCAAATCCGATGAGTCCTGGGCACTGCCACGCAGCCTGCTTCTTTATTCTCCGTTCGCTGTCATCGTTCATATATAGAGGTAGCCGAAAGTTTGAGTGTTCTTCATCGAAAATTGTGCCGCTACTCTTTTTAAGCGCCATGAAGCTTCTTCTCCCATTTTTCTTCGAGTTTCTGCCCCACAGTAGTGAGTTGCACTATCTCTCTCCAAGAATGTAGGATACCGTAAGTGAACGATCGCCTGTGATTTGTAACTGCTCCTGTTGATACTGAATCACTGTAAGCAGCGCCTCTAATTTTTTAATGTCAGCCAGATGCGCCCGATCCAGCCGTTCACCACCCTCCCATCTAATCCTTTCCTGCTCACGCCCATGTTAGCCTTCGCGTGTGCATTGCGGTCATGGCGGAGAGAAGACAACGAAAATGATATAAATTAATTTTCTTTGTTCGGTTACGTACATCTCCGTTGGGTGTCGTCTTGCATTCCTTGTCTTCACATTGTTGGTGGTCACGCTGGCTCCCTAAAAGCTACGGTGTCTTGAGATAGCGTGTCGCCGTTCGTGGTGTTATGCAGGAAGTCAATAGGGCAGCATCACTGCAATGCTTCAGTGTGCGCTGCGCTGTGAGGCGTTGGCGGCGTTGCTTCGAGCTACATAGAAGGAGCACGAAAGAAAAGTTTGATAGACGCCATGGGAAGCTGCCACAAATTTTTACTGTCCATTTTTTTTCACTGTGGCATACCACATAATAAACTAGTTAAGGTGCGCATACATCAGCTCGGCTACAGACAAATCAAACATGTCTGCTATGAGGTATCGTGTGCTAAAAACAATGTAAACATTGCAATTAGGACCCCCGGAGATACCTTTTCCTATAATTGGTCTACAACGCCATTTCTGCATTCACCCTCCTCGAAAAGCGCTAGCCACTTCCAGGATATTCAACCATGACAGCCTCCTTATACTCCACCCCCCCCCCCCCACCACAGCCTATAAAAAGTGCCAAGAAGTGTCCACATTTCTTCACAATTTGGTCCGACACCTAGGAATTAAAAAAGTTCTTTTTTTGCGGCTGCGTTGGCGACCCATTCCCTTTGATGGCAAAGCTGGTAAGCCGGTCGCTATGCCGGGTGCCGTGACCTCAAAGCCGTCGTAGTCTTGCAGTGGCACGCAGTCTCGTCTTCTTCTTCATAGTCTCCTTCGCTATTACAACACGTGCTCAAGTTTGTCCGGTCAGTGCTAGTCAGTGCTAGTCATCTATACATAGAAGAAAAAGAAGAACGGGACTTTCAACATGAACTGGTTCGCGTCAAATGCATAAGGGACCCCTGCGAGATTTATCGGAAGCCGAAGAGAGGGAGACGTGCTCTTCCAGTGCGTGCGCAGCGCAACGCAGCAAACGTAACGATGCACATTCATCCTTGCTTCTGCGTAAGTCTGTCAGATTGCTCTCTCTCACTGAATGTAACACGTGGACCTAAAGAGAAGATACCTTAATGATCGACTGAGTAAGCATTCTAAGAACTTGAGTAATTTGGATGGCGTGCTTCTTGGCGTGATTTGCAACACGTTTCAGTGCGAATCATGAATTGCGCTTCTCGTACTTTTAAGTAGTGGCTAGAAAACGGCTCATGAAACTTTTAGAGGCACACTTCTACATGCGCGAGGAGGTACAAAAAAGTGTGAACTACAACTCAGCCATGTTGTGAAATACTGAGATACACGGGCAAATGCAACAATAATCCTGCTAATTTTGCGTCGGATTCTTTATGGTGCACATCGGACAGAATGGCACCGCTCCCATTTTTCATCAAAACGAGTCGGTAGTTGGTGCCCTATCTGTCGGGGTATTTTTCTCTGCGTCCCTTGTTTAACACCCAAAACCGTGTTGATTCACTTGAACCAACTAGCCAAAAAATAACAGTTCACGTCGAATCCTTCTTCATTACCCGGGAGGCTACTAATGCATTTCCAACAGAAACACATTTGGCGTATAACATAATGCATAATAAATTAGCACAGAAGTTTTATTCTTGATTCTTGGTTTATTCGAAAACTGAAAACTTGCGGATACTGGGGCAGATGTTTACAAATGGCCGATTTCCGCCACATAAAAAGTTGAAAATATGAAACCCCACTGCTGTCACATTCCAGTTGTCAAGCACTTTGTTAGGCTCAATTCTAGCGACCGCATTTTTCATTATTCATAAATCTGGATAATTTCATGCTCCGTATTTTATGAAACAGTCCTCAGAATCAGGCGGTCCTAAAGTAAAATAAACCTTTCAGACAGCCTGAAGAAAAATGAGCCGGGCAAGCCTCGAATCACCACAATTGCAGGAAAGCGTGCTTCACTGCAGCAGTAATCTTAGTGCGGCGTAGCCTGTCAATAACTGAGCAAGAGCGTCTACCGTTAGTAAAGCCCACTCTGTAATCTTCCTTCACTACATGCGTTTATAGCTATAAGGACGATAGTCTTTCTTGGGGACCTCCAACGTAAATATATTGGTCAGTCTGTCTCTCTAAACAATTGTCTGTTTGTCACCCTTAACGTTTCCGGGTACTCTAAACGGCACCAGCCGATACCCCCAAACAATCGACCCCTCCACAGTGCCCACCACTGTTGCTCAAACTTCAGCATTCATACTTGTGCGATTGTCAATTAAAAATCAGTTATTACGCATACCTGTGGCACCATAACAACACGCATATATTCTGTATATGCGTCTTTTTCTAGAAAAGGCATACATAAGTAATTCTAAGGACCGTAGCGTTTATCACGCTGCGCTGACCATGCAACGCTTGCACGGAAAGGCAAGTCTTTCCAACGCTTTGCTAAGACGACACGCAGGTGACACCTACCCGTCACCTTGCATTCTACATCTTATCACCTCTGAGACAGGCGCGCACGCCCGTCTCAGAGCCACGCACTTATTTTTCCAAGAAAACTGTCAGATGGCGTTCATGTCTCACGCGTGACGGGACTTTATGTGCTCGTTTTCATCCGCTGTACGCTCGAGGCACTCTAACGCAGCGCCTCCAGAATACTATGCACCGATTTTCTTGCGCAGAACATCAAATAAATGTTTTGTTCACTCTCTTCGCACGCAAGACTATCGTCTTTCGACGACATTGGCAGATTAACATGCACATACGGGACCAATATTTTTCTTTGTTTTCTAGTATAATTCGGCCAAAAAACTTTATGAAGATTGATCATTTGGTTCAAATATTTAGTTTACAGAATAAAAATCACGCACTCACACTTACTTGAAGACAGAAACAAATAGAAGCAAGCAAACCAATAAAACATCAGGGCAAGAACTAAGCTCTTGACTTCCATTGCTGTTGAGTACTGTTTCATTTTCCTTTTACTACAAATGTACAGCTCAAGAAGCGCTCTTCGTAATGACCACTCTTCCCTTCTCTTCGTTATGTGGCTTCTTCTTCTTCTTCTTCTTCTTTCTTTCCGTCTTTCTTTCTTTCTTTCTTTTTTGAATAATATTCTTCATGGGAATAGCTACAAACTTGTAAAAGACCCAAGTTTCAAGAATGTAGTTTAGGTTTCGATTCTCTTGAACACTACCTTGTGAGTGTTCAGAACACCTTACTTCAGACAACCAAGCAATTATTACTGGCATTGAAAAAAGAAAGCGCTACGCCCACTTCAGCGTTAACGCAACGCACAGCAAGCAAGGGCGGCCAATTTTTAGCACGTGGATCTTCCCCATGACGCTACATGGTCCCGCGTTTTCAGCGCAGCGTGACAAAGTTTTGTACCTTAAGACCAAGTAGAGCTATGCTATGCTAGTTGTTTTCCTGGCAGTTTTCTCAACAACAGGATGCGTTCACGCAAAACTAAATAATAATTTGCGTTGCTCAAAGACGTACCTTCACATTTTCTGCATACGCAGAAAATGTGAAGTGAAGGGAACGAGTGACGCACTAAGTTATCTTAGGAAGCCGCGATTTTATTTCTCAAAATGTCTCGAAATCAACCGCCAACGTTTTGAAGTTTCGATGATACATAATAAATAAATAAATAAACGAAATAAATAAATAAACGAAACGTGTAGTGCCGCGTACATTATTGTAAGAATTCCGCTCTGCAAGTTTTAAAGACGATAGTCGTTTTTGGGGACTTTCGACTCAAAAATTTTGGTCTGTCTGTGTGTCTGTCTGTCTGTCTGTCTGTCTGTGTGTCTGTACAATTGTCTGTTGGTCCACCCTAACGGTACCCTAAACGGCACCCAAGTGGCCAAACGATACTCCAAGCAGCCGACCCCATGCGCAGCGCCCACCAATCATGCTCAAGGTTCAGCATTCCTACTTGTGTGATTGTCAACTAAAAATCAATTACTGTGCATATCTGAGGCAGCATAGCAACACTTCAATATTATTCATATGTATTTTTACAAAAAGAGGAATACATAACCAATTTTAAGGATCGTGACCTTAAGGAACCCTGCGCTGGCCATGCAACGCTTGCACAAAACGGCAAGTGTTTCTAACGCTTTGCTACGGTGGTGGCACCTACCCGTCACCTTGCGTTCTACACCTTATCATTTCAGAGATGGGCGCGCATGATGCGCGCCCTGTTTTTCAGGATAACTGCCAGATAGCACTCGTGTCTCACGTGTGACGTGACTTGATGTGCTCGTTCGCCTCAACTGCACGCTCGAGGCACTCTAACGCACCACCTTCAGAATACCATTCACCATTTTTTTTTAGCAGAACATCAAACAAACGTTTTTTTTCACTCTCTTCAGGTGCAAGATTATCGTCTTTTGACGACATCTGCGGTGTAACATGCAGATACGTGGCCATTTTTTTTGCTCCTAACTAATATCGCAATTACATTATCTATCGGCATAAATATCTAAAAAAACTTCTTTTATTACAATTATAACAGTAGAAGTTATTGATTGGTCACTACGCTTTGCCTAAAGTGAATAAAGTGTTTTTTGTCAGTTTCAGCATAATTGTTATTTATTTACATGCTCAAAGCAATACTTTGACTAATGATACATACCATTTCCGAAAACAAAGCCTGCGGATCCCTAAGACGCGTACTAGCTATGACAAACAAAACTTTACTTATCAGGTGACTGTGGCTATGAATAAAATGTCTACAGATGTTAATTTTGTTATCTCAATGAAAATATTTAAAAAGAAAACAAACAAATATTTACTAGACTCTGGTCTCTGTTTGGTATCACATTTTCACTGCTATGTGCTTAAGAACAGTTTATTTTGTTGTACTTGCAAGTTTGGCTGATTTATCTATTTATTATTTCATGTATGTAGGTATATTGTTTTGTTAACTGTCGCCAGACTGTACAATGGGGCCGAGGCCTTTGTCAACCCCAGCCTTTAGCCCCGGATTCCTCCTTTGCATGAAAGGAAAATAAGCTTCACTTCGCTTCACAACAATGATGTGCCCCGTTGTAGCGATAGCTAGTATGAAATATCGTCAAATAGCACAATGGGATGCTTCTGCGTTCAGCTAATCATAAAGAGTGTTTCCTCTGTGTCTTATCATTCATGTATCAGGTGTGGAAGAGTTTCTGTATACCAAGCTCGGCAGCGTTCCATTCATCGTCCTGCTAAGAACTGCAAGAACATGAAAATGGACATGCAACAACTAAACTAATCACTCGAACACATGTGCACCCACTCCTATGATGCGGTGAATAAAGTTTAAAGGGACTCGAAAAAGAAATCTTGCGCATTTAAACAATAAACCTATGTGTGATCGAAAACAGGGAAATAAGTATGACACCGATCCATGCCTCGCAACGTCTGAAAAAGAGATAAGCCACTTGAGCAAAACATTGTGAGATTGCCTCTAGTAATTGCAAACGTTCTGCACGTACGTCTATTCCGTGAATTCCGTACGTCTTTTCCGTACGTCTATTCCGTACGTCTATTCCGCTTTCTTGAAGTAACTCTTCCTCGGAAGTCAGAGAAGTCAGAGGTTTTATTGTTCTTCTGAATCTTTTGTGTTAACGTTTCACTCACGCTGTTTCGCACTGAGCTCCGAATAATGCATATTCGTTCGAACGAGCCAATGAGAAAACGAATATACGTTCTTTTATAGTGCTGTACTTACCTTTAATTGTGCCAATGGGAGAAACCAGTTACGGAAATCAAACCGTGGTTTCATTTATTGTGTTCAGTGTGTGTGCATTTTCTACCTTATTAAAAGGAAGAACTTATTGTGAACGTCGCGTGGGCCTGCGTTCGAAAACCCCATTAAATATAGGTTACATATTAGTCTAATATTTTACCACTTATCAATCTCATGGTATTCTCTGAAGTAAGAGAAAATAATAAAAAATGTCCTAAAAACTTTTACGCTCTCATTGAGTGTCGTGGAAACGGAAAACACTTGGAGGATATCGCCGGCTGTTGGCAAAGAACGCCTTGATAAATCGATTGTGTGTGCAGCCTGACACGGCATTCAATTACGGAGAAACTGGAGTGCTCGCGCCAGACAACTATCTTCTAAACGTTGAAGAATTCGCCATTCATATATTTGCTCATTCTCTTCTCTTTCGGATGGGGGGGGGGGGCAATACTTCAA
Organism: Rhipicephalus annulatus; assembly: GCA_013436015.1. Classification (NCBI taxonomy): domain Eukaryota; kingdom Metazoa; phylum Arthropoda; class Arachnida; order Ixodida; family Ixodidae; genus Rhipicephalus; species Rhipicephalus annulatus. The sequence continues at coordinate 125,010 of WOVY01002346.1, forward strand.
GTTGACGACAGAATCTCATAGCCACCGGAAAAAAAATTAACAAAAACCACCATTGGTTCTTCTCAAGGGTTGCTGCACTTCTAATCCGCCATTGCGACGCTTTTCTCACTGTTAACTAACAAATAAACGCCGGGCATCGTTTCGAAGCTCGCCCTACAATAAAGAACCGTCTTGCCATGATACCCTCTGAAGAAATGCCTTCTTCACTCTTCTCGAGGAAATCAATTGTAAAACGACGTTGCACATAATGCTCCCCGCTTGAGTCTTCTATCATTCAATATAACGCCTTTTTTCAATATTTATTTTGTATCGCACTTCGATTCACGGAACAGCGAGATGAATTCTCGCAGTTTCCGAGAAACTTGTGGCGAAATAAACGGTATTTTTTGTTCGTATTTTTTCGTATCTCTGTTCCTCCTAACCGTGACACAGCCAACGCACAGGTGTCATTGTAACAATAGGCCTGCGTTGACGAGATCAGCTGTGGCGGTCGCTGATGGTCATAACCGTCGGATACTTGACTTCCGACTCGATCACACCACAGTACATGTCGTCAGCGCTGAGTTCCAGATAACGCCTATAGGCGTCGGACCAGAGTCTGCGCTCCCTGCCAATCATGGGCGAAAAGGAAGGCGTCTTTTTTACTTTTTGCTCCAGTGAAAACGTGATCGGCTTCTCGAACGCCGTTGCGGGCCAACAAACAGCCTCGAACGCGGGAGTATCACGGCGAAAGTAACAAAGCGAATCATAACGCTCCCGCTTTTCGTTCGTTTGTTTGTTGTTGGGTCACTTATTGGCTAGCGTCGTAAACGGGTCCTCATCAGTATGAAAGAAGTGGAACGTGCCGCTTGGGAAGGGAGCGCGATAAGTGCTGCTGTCGGACGCAGCCGCTTGGAATGGCGCTCTCGCAGTGACCACCACGGTGGCGTTTCGCGCTCGCGTCGCCACAGCCGTGTTCTTCTAGTCAAAGGAGGCGAGAAAACAGTCGCGTATCGAGCTTTCCAAATACCCGTGGCCTGCCAAGTCGTGTTCTGAGAGCGTTCTTCTTGTGATCTAGTGAGTGGGCCAGTGAGAACGAGATTTCTGAGCGAAATACACGTCACGTCGGAATCGCTTCGTGCTGTGCCTTGAAATTTCTTTCCGCGCGTGATTTTCGGCCGATTGGTTTCTGTCTATAGAATCAAGTTCAAAAGGAGGAATGCGAAGCGAGACGTGAAATTCAGTACGAAGTGTACAAACTGCTCGAAGATTCGACGCAGCGCCTTGTGCCCTTTCAAGTCGTCACTCGTAAGACAAATTTTCCTCATATCGCTAGGGATGTAAAGGCCCGCTCAGTATGACTTGCAAAACGTAAACAGCGTGGCAGTCTGCGGCCTCGAAAGCTAAAATATTGCCCATAGGTTTCACTAGTTCTTAGTTTTAGAATAAAGCACTGTTCTGTAGCTGAAGGAATATAGAGAAAAAAGAATATGATTAGGTTCCAATTTAATTAAGTTCCAGAATATAATTCGTGCCCAAAGCGAATAATAATAATAATAATAATAATAATAATAATAATAATAATAATAATAATAATAATAATATATTATTATTATTATTATTATTATTATTATTATTATTATTATTATTATTATTATTATTATTATTATTATTATTATTATTATTATTATTATTATTATTATTATTATTATTATTATTATTAATCATATGATTATTATTATTATCATCAGCGCTTTAACGTCCCAAAACTGCAATACGAGACGCCTTAATAGAGGGCTCCGGAAATTTCGACCACCTGGTGTTTTTTAACGCGCATTGACATCGCACACTACACGTGCCTATACCTTTAGCATCCATCAAAATGCCGCTGGCGGGATTGAACCCGCGACTTTTGGGTCAGCAGCAGAGCCCCATAACCGCTACATCACCGCGGCGCACAAGTTCAAACCATGCGCAATCTATAAAATAGTTAGGCGAAGTGCTCCCCTGTTGCAAGTGATATTGACTGCGACAGTACCTACTCGTGTAGCTAGCTCCCTGTGTGGGCCAATAAGATGTGCGTTCGACCTCGTTTGTCTAATATCGAGGGGCTTTTCTTACTGCCCTCATCTCCCCGACGCTGTTCGGCAACGTCCACTATCCTAAATCCTGCTGCATGCCTTGGGCTTTCATTCTTCGCGAGTGGTTCTCCTCAAGCTAACTCTGGATTATTCTTGCTCTGTATACAAGCGGAAACCGAGTTGTTCAGTAAACCGAAAATATATTGCGATGCTTAATCCTGTCTTCTTTTTGTATCTCTATCTTTATTTTTTTTGTTGCTGATGTGACAGTGCTCGTAGCGCATTCAAGTAAATGGTCAAGCTGTCGCTGACACAGCGTGCAACCCTGACTTTTCATATGCGGCGTATTTCCGCAACTTCAAGAGGCCACTTCCTATTGCTCCGTCCCGAAGCGCCTCCCACCGGTTTTGCTATGCCTAAAAATTTATATAACATGGGCCTCCCTTTTTTCTTCCAGTCTTCTAACTGAGATCAAAGCACATTCTTGTGGCGTTGTGGCTCTGGTTCAAACTTTCGGGTTGCTCTTTGTCTTTCACGTGCGGGCCTGAGTTACTGGGGTAACTATACGAACGATTCCCTCATTCCTTCTTTTCTTTATATTTTATTCTTCTTCGTGCTTCGCTTCTTTCTTGTCTATTACTCCGGCTATAATTGATCAGAAATTGCGGCGCAGCAGACGAGCACAACTATAGAGTGAACACTGCGCCCGCAGAAGAGAACGCCCAGTGCGTCTATGCTCACGTGATGAGGACGATGACTTGCGGTAACAGAAATCCACATGACATTTTGCCTTGCTTCCAGTTTGGTAAGCAAGTAATCGGCCACTGATCGTGACCTCAGTTTATTTATGTTATTTTTTTCCTGCAGCCTGCCTCGCATTCTACGATTGTCTCATGCATTACCTAAACAGTAAGGCTGCCTCTCTTAAGCAATGAGAAAAATCATGTTTGCATCTGTTGTCATGAAAATTTTTTACAAGAAGAAAATGAAACCTCTCTCTACAAGTAAATTTGCAGCTGTACTCGACGTTAAGGTACAGAAAATGTAGGGTTATTGCTATCGCACTTGTATGCCAGTCACCCACACTGACACTGACTGCGACATTTCTGCCTCCGCATATTAATTCGACTTGCCAATGTTCTTGACAATCAGCTTATTTGCTTAGCGTTCAGATTCACGAATGCGAATGGCGTGGTCCTTTGTGTTCGCTTGGAACGCGTGAAAGGTAAAGGACCTCTACTTTCCGAAGACAGAGGCGGTTAATTGAAAGCTTTAGTTCCCTGCTGGGGCATGCTTCGCTGGCCCGACGCAGTTAGCACTGAGACGTCTCGTGCAGCACAATCCGGCAGTGCTTCGACGTTGCGTTTCGCTTCCTCAATCATTTAGGTTGGCGCCATACTGCCATAGTAAAAAAGCACGTGTTAGCACAATAGCGCGTAATGTTTAGAGCGAAGATACCGTACTCCTTTATGTCATAGTGGCAAATGTGTCCAGTTCGCTTGCTTAAGATCGAATGAGTCGCTGTTTCGAGTCTCACTTCGGGTATCTTCTTGAGAGTTACCCCCGTATTCACAAACGCTCCTCGACTCGACTTTGACCCTCCACTTGACAGAGTTGGCACTGCGCCACTACTCGGCTGAAAATGACGCTGCGCTACTCAAGAATCGCAGCATACTATCGCTGATATGCAGTGGCTTGTCCTGACTAGAGATGGCGCTCCCATCGGCTTTCTCAAGTGAAAGCGAAGCGTTGAGTGAAGGGAGGTTGTAGAATACGGGGGTTAGTTTTGAAAATGCTTTGTCGGCTACCCACGGTGCCCTTTCATTCACATCACATTCGTCAAGGAAGTGACGTATTTATTTCTTGGTGTGCCCTGCTCGGTGTGCAAGTCATGCTTTTAACACGGCGTGTTCTCCAACGGGGTAGGAATGTGGTGACACCTTATTCGGACCTACCATAAAACGCGACCAAGCTGATGTGGCACATGCAAGAAGTGTCATTACAAAGTGACGATACTAAAATCTTTGAGTAGTGCAATAATTATGCGATATGCGCAGACATTTATACGCCCGGCGCTCGGGCGAAATCATAGCTTTGCAGGAACTTCCTATTTTATTTTTTTGCTTATCTACAGTGGTAGTGTTGCTCAAAACGTTAATAAAGTTCTCTGTCTGTCTCCTGAGATACTTGGTTACCTGAACCAGTACTTTTTTTCTCAAGACGCAAGCTTCTGTTTATTTTTATTTTCAGTCAAGATCAAACTTCCTTGTTAAATTTACTAACATAGTATTTCAATTTATTGCAAGAAAAGTGTTTTTACAATCAATATCACGCACTGAGGTAATGTTGTCAGTAGTGTTATTTTGAAGGGGTGCGCATAGGGGGTCACAAACGGACATAAGTGCTTTTGCGCCCAGACAATCAGATAAAAAAGTAGTAGTAACTGCACTGTGGCTACACATTTTTTGCTATAGAAAACTAGAGCCATTAAGTTTATTATGCTTATGGGTATTGCGCATTTTTAGGGCAGTAACCCTAACTGTAATATTTCTTACTGAAGGCTTCCGGCGTGCTGGTCGTGAGGATAACCAATATTATTATAACCAACGATGCTTCAACAATAACAAAACAAGTAAGGAGAATGAGCCAGCTAACATTGTGGACTGCTTTTGCTGTACCTTCTCGCTTAGCTGCTTCCTCGCATAATTACGTGCCGGTAAAGTCTCCTGGCCTTTCGGCTTCCGCCTAATTGCAAGGAGGCTTTCGGAATAATTGTTTTTCGCCTACAGCTCATCTGATTGTCGCGTCAGTGGGCGCTCGGCAACACGGCAATCAGACAGTGTGCGTGGGAGAAATAATCTCCCCCACCAGTTTGTCACAACATGTCCGATAGCTTGAAACACCATACACGTTGATTTGCATCCGTGAACCGCCTTTCTACTTAATCACGTTTACCCACTTGGGTCTCCTATTGGTTTCCTTCGGACACATGTCGTCCACGAGTGCTCTCCATGTAAGAAAAGCAGACTGGCCACGAAGCACACGAAACCGCCGTCCAGCCTATAGTACAGGGCGGAAGAGGGGAAGGCTCGCCTATAGATAGGTAAGCTGGTAATAGAATGCACGGATGCAAACAGACTAGCCTCGTCAATGCTGCCATGCTTTGTGGCTCTTGCCACAGCATAACTCGCGGGTCATCTCGAAGCTTCCGGGCCAATGTTTGCCGCGCATCGTGACGAGGCCTGGCAGTCAAAGCGCATGGCAGTAATCTCATATCCGGATGAATGCGACACGCGATATCCGCATCAAGCGTCTGAGCTCTCGCAAGTAACTGCGTGACCTGTTGCCTCCGGTCATCCGCTCAGCTCTTCCTCTTTATCGTCTTTTTTTTTGCTCTGGATTCTGCTTTATCCCCAATGATGACAGCGCATGTTCCTAGCTTCTCGCGTATTGCAGCCAGTAAGAGAACTCGTTCATTGATTTCATCAGGGCCACAGTACTGCTCAGCACAACTCGTGGTACTTTTTTAATGTGTTGAGCTCGCACTCGTCTTGTGTAACAGTGAGATTGAGTCAGTAATTTCCTTACTTCCGCCAGTCTCGCGTTCCATTGATTAGTTTACTATTTCTCTGGGGGCACCAATCACCCAAATCTCTGAGCCTTGCGTGGTTGACTATGGGTCACACAGCCTCGCGTCTTGCGACAGGTTCCGAAAGAATTGCACCGCACAAGCATTATAAAAAGGAACCACGTGCCCCCAGTATTGTACCACTCATATTGTCCTAATGGGTAGTTTTCTGTAGCATTAAATGATCTGAGGGACAATTTCATCGTGAATTAAGCAGTATCTGTGGATACAGAGCTGAGCCACGGGCGTCGGCAGGTGTGTTCAAAACCGGACTTGCCTTACTTATTCCACATCAGCACTTGTCTCCCCCCCCCTAGATACGCTATACCAGCGCTGCACTCCTCCGCAAGCCTTGATGAAGCACGGGTTTCCACCCTACAAAAGGGAATCCTGCCGAAATTCATGTGCCAAGCTCGACAAATGAAGGACACTTTTGAAAATTTTCTAATCATTTTGGTGAGAGCCTGTGCTCATTGAGACGAAGTCGTTCAGAATGGAACACGACACACACATCTCCCTTCTTTTGGGAATAGGTGGATAGTCGTCAGGCTACCGGGGAAGCACGCGGACTTCATAGTCTGATGAAAGGCGCAACTATCGTTTGTGCTAGAAACAGTAGGCCTTGGTGCTGGCCGCGATGGTCCATACGTGCAAAGAAAGAATAGTTGCGTACAAACTACGCAAGTGTACACACGACACGAATCAACGCAATCTATGTTATGCTCATTCGTGTCTTTTGTGTCTGTGTATATTTTGTGCACAAGTATCTATAAACAAGGCTGTTTAAAAAAGCCACAGTTTCGCCAAAAGGGCGAAGCAGTGAATGCAATACCGGCATATTCGAATGTTTTACGAAGCAAGTCTAGGATTTTTAGGAACAATATGGTTTGCAGTAAACAAGCGCTAGCTAAGTAACCAAGATTCTTGCGGCACGACCACAGTATACGACCACAACAAGGCTCGCGCGTAGTGACGGTGTTGATGAGAAGCGCCTCCCGTGGGCAGCGCATGCTGGTAATAAAGTTTATACGTCGCGTTTCACCACTGGTGGCAGTTTGTTGTGTGTGGAGCACATCTATATGTGAACGGCTGCTCCAGGTACACTTTTGGCACCGTTTGTTCGTAGAAGCTCGCGCCTGATGTGGGGGCAAGAGCCACGCGCTTATTGTCGTCGGGATAGCGCGACAACCATTAGTTTCACCCCCCTCCCGTTGTTCGCTCACGAGATGAGCGCGCACACAGACGACCCAGGCCGGAAAGGCGATCTCTGCTCCGAAGAAACAGGAGGCTAGTGGATCCTTCCCCGTAAATAAATATACATATACATACACATGAGGACGGTGGCGGTGGCGGCGACGGAAAAAAAACAGCCAAGACTGTTGATACAATTGATATCGCGATGAGAATGTCAACTTTGAATCTTTCTTATGGGCAGGCGCTCAGCTCGCTACCAAACGACAGCAGATCTCTAGAAAATAAAATCCTAAAGGGGAAAAAAGAGTACGTGCTGCGAGGTGTCATCGTGGAGTTGTTTTCCCTTTCTTAGCCATTTCAAAAACCACTTTAGTATCTGATGGCACGTTACAAATCTCCAGCACATCACAAGATATGACAGGCAGCCTGAAATCTTTTCCTGCGTGTACTAAACTATTTCTTCTCTACCAGTTATTCCTGTTTTGACTAGAGCCTGTCTAGCCAACCGCCATCCAATTGATTGCCGAGCTGACTTCACTGCAATTGAGTGGGCACACATATTTGCTTTCACACACACATGCCTTTTTAGTAGGCATCCGGTCCTCGAATCACTGGCCAAGGTATTCTCTGTATCATCACTTTCACCGCTCTCTGCTTTGCAACACTATCACGCGGCTCCGTCAACTGACTCTGAAGAGTGTGTTTGCGCCTAAAAACAAGAAGTCTCATCGTCTGCGCAAGAACATCATCTATGACGCCGTATAGCACCAATCAATTTGATCGACAGGGAAAGTTCCTGCCGGCTGTGTGTGGGCACTGCTATTGCGTAGGTGTCAGTGCGTTGGCCCATGTCACTTCTGGGCCTCTACGCGATGTGCCACGGTGGTTCGCAGTTCTAACTATTTCTTTAACATCGGTTCTGCCAGAACCAGCGTACTCAACGACGTGCCGCTTTACGATTGACGTTGCTGCTAACGTTTCTTCTCAGGCCACGAGTCCGCTCCGCATCAGTCGCAGTAAAAATGGCGGCTACGCACGACTCGCGTTCGCTGAGTGACTCACGGTCATGGTTGATCTGTATCCACTACCCCAGAAAATCGCTGGTTGCTGACTTCCACCAGTGCAAAGCTTACACGCTAGTAGAAAATGGTGTCTGCATAAACCTATTGTAAAGTAGATACAGGTCCAGGTGTAACAAACCAGCTTGTTTATGCCAGCCCGAGTGTTTCAAGAAAGTGAAACAAGAGGGGGCTGACCGTGCGTGAATGTAGAAAGCTGCCTTATCTGGCCTGTTGTATTTTCTCTGGTGTTGTTTGATTTTGTTCCATTTCATACACAGTGTATTTTTTTTCAAACTGCAAGCAATTTTTTTTCAAACTGCAATACTTTTGGCGTCTATCTGCGTATATGTCTATCTAGACGCCTACGCCTGGACGCTCTCGTGATTACCCCCTCAGCTTGGCGTGAACCAAAATTAGTATTGTAGGGTAAGATAATTTGACGAATCTGACAAGCTCTTCAGGACACGAATGATACAATCACGTTATGCACCTCTATAAACACTTGATGCCAGACAATGGCACAAGTGTTTGACGACAAGTGTTTGAGATTTTCAGAAGCCTAGAATGGGAACAGTAAGGGATAAGAGTTAATGGAGAATACCTTAGTAACCTGCGCTTCGCCGATGATATTGCATTGCTGAGTAACTCAGGGGACGAATTGCAACTCATGATTACGGAGTTAGACAAGGAGAGCAGAAAGGTGGGTCTTAAAATTAATCTGCAGAAAACGAAAGTAATGTACAACAACCTCGGACAGGAGCAGCGCTTCGAGATAGGTAATAGTGCACTTGAAGTTGTAAAAAACTATGTCTACTTAGGGCAGGTAATAACCACAGAGCCTAACCATGAGATTGAAGTAACTAGAAGAATGAGAATAGGCTGGAGCACATTCGGCAGGCACTCTCAAATTATGACAGGTAGATTGCCACTATCCCTCACGAGGAAGGTATATAACAGCTGTATCTTGCCGGTACTTAGCTACGGAGCAGAAACCTGGAGACTTACAAAGGGGGTTCAGCTTAAATTGAGGACGACGCATCGAGCAATGGAAAGAAAAATGGTAGGTGTAACCTTAAGAGACAAGAAAAGAGCAGAGTGGATTAGGGGACAAACGGGGATTAAGGATATCATAGTTGAAATAAAGAAGAGGAAATGGACATGGGCCGGGCATGTAGCGCGTAGACAGGATAACCGCTGGTCATTAAGGGTAACTAACTGGATTCCCAGAGAGGGGAAGCGGGTTAGGGGGAGACAGAAGGTTAGGTGGGCAGATGAGATTAAGAAGTTTGCGGGTATAAATTGGCAGCAGCAAGCACAGGACCGGGTTAACTGGTGGAACATGGGAGAGGCCTTTGTCCTGCAGTGGACGTAGTCAGGCTGATGATGATGATGATGATGATGATGATGATGATGATGATGATGATGATGATGATGATGAATGGCACAAACCGGTAGGTGGGTATGTCCCAGGGGTAGGCAGGCTGACACTCAGAATGTTGCATTAACAGCGACAACATACATAGGTTTTTGGCTATGAGCTTCAGGAAAATGCTAGCATCGGCAGCATTCACCCGGTGAATGCAAAGAATAAATGTCAAACTTCCAGCAGGAATCAAACCCCAGCACTCTCTGCAGAAATCAGGTATTCTACCTCAGACAACGCCAGGTCTTTCCAAATAGAGCCTAATGTTTCTATGATTGATTGATTTGTGGGGTTTAACGTCCCAAAATCACCATATGATTATGAGAGACACCGTAGTGGAGCGCTCCGGAAATTTTGACCTCCTGGGGTTCTTTGATGTGCGCACAAATCTGATTACACGGGCCTACAACATACCCTAATGTTTTTAAACATCAACTGTGGTTGCAATGGTGGTGTCATGGATTGCCATTTTCGCAACCCTGCTTCGCGCCAATTTAACAAGTGCCACGCTTCTCCCTCTAACGGTGAGACCACTTCATCCAAACAGTTTCGTTTTGAGCTGCCAAGGCCTGGAGGGATTGTTCGTCTCGGATGTACAGTGTTAATCATTAACCTAATGTGTCTGTGTCCACTAGAGGCAGTGGCCTAATTTCTCGAAATAAAGTATGGGCCCCGGATTCACCAGCTGAAAACCAAGGCACCCGCTCCTTCACACAGTAGAAGCGACACGCTGGCGACCTGTCAGTGATCACCTCACAAGTTTGTCACCTTCTCCCACTTCAGAACACGCCCTGCTTTTGCAAATCAGCGAGGTTGGAATATTCTTTTAGGGTGGAGTTTCGACACGTGTCCAGCGGTCTTCCTATCCTCCATGAAAAAGAATAAGTGAAAAGTTAGCGGATTTAGGTGCAGGATATTGCCTTGCTAATCAGTCTGTTTGCTTTTACATCATCGGTTAGAAGAAGATCATCGAGTATGTCTTCTAGAAGTTTTACTGTGATTTTATATTGACTGCCCACCTGAACTTAGGCGTTCATCAAGTTGAGACTCGTAATCAACGTCTGCCAGGTAACCATAAGACCTTGAACTTAGCTTAGCGCAACCTGTCTGGGTTCGCTGTCGAGCCCGAGCTCTTGAAAATATCAGCGTCGCAACGCCGCCGGCATGGCAGTCGTGTCAGAACTCTTCAGGACTTCTCACATCCAATCTTCGTGGATTCAACACATCCAGCCATCGCACTTATGCCATCACCTGTTAATACTTCTGAACTTTCGTGTCTTTACTACTGCCTAATTACTGAACTGTATGATTCATTGTGTGTTAATTTAGTGTCTGATGATACTTTTTGCTTTTAAGTTTGTTTCTTAGTTTTTATAATTATGTTTTGTAGTTTGAAGTATTGCTTTTCTTGTGCCACATACAAATATACTAAATATTTCGTTTCGTTTGGCCATACACGCCTCTTCACTGCTCTGCTTGCGTACGGAACGAACTAACCTGCTGTCATTTCCGCCGCCGTGACATCGCACCGGCAACGCTAGGGTGGCAGCTTGGAACAGGTGGCCGTTTATTTTTATAAAAACTAGATATGTAAATCTGTAGTACAGCTGTCTTATCAGGTTAAGCCAGTGCAATCCGCTGAAGTTTATTATTCTAGCAGTGTCCAGGGCTACCATTATTGCGCTTCATATGAGCTCATCGCCTCTCGTGTGGCCATATCGATGTTGCTGTTGTAATCGCTGTGCAAGTGCAAAAAAAACGACGTCTATATAAACATCTGCGACACCTGTCTGTGCATGGAACATTTCTATATTCATTCAGCAATATTTCATATCATGTCGTTCAGCGAAGAAGTTTTATTAGGGTGCGCCTTTTTTTCGCCAAACTTTGCATATCTTCGATTCCCAAGGTGCGTGGGATCTGCCAATTTTTTTCTTTCCTTTTTTTCATCAAACTCACACCAAGGTTGTGCCTGTACATGCACGAGCACTTCATTAATGAGCCGCGTATGCGGGGGTATACAGTTCTACACGGTGGATATAGTGCACTAGCGCTGACGTACACAAATTTATGCCAGGACCAAATGACACGTGTCCATTCTAAGAAACCCTTTAGTGCCGCGGAGTGAGCATTGTGTGTGCAGCAAGACCACATGGCATTGAAAGACTCGGAGGTTCACCTGCGTCAGACTAGGCAGTTCAGGTATTCTGGCAGCTTCAAAACACCGTTCATGCAGTGAAGGTATGTGTAGCGTTGTCTGATTTGAAGGGTTCTCATGGATATTGTTTAAAGTTAAGCGAAGCTTCTACAGCAAAACGGTAACCACATGCTAACGTTTGCTTGGAAGCTAGTCGTAGTTTATATGCCATAGTTGAATACGTAATGTGTGAATATGAGTCGAAATCAGAGCGGATTTCACTCACGTATCCAAACAAATCTCAGAAGTTCAAACAAAAATTTGGTGAGTGGGCGCATACTTTTTGTCACCAGTGGGTGTTGCCTAACTGAAAAGGGCGCAATGCGTTCAGAAAGTTATGTAGTACCTTGCTTTCATCCTTCGGGATGATGCATGAGTTCGGAGTCTTCTGCGCTCGTTGTTGGCCGAAGAAGCGTGGGTGGTTGTGTGGACCGTCCAACGCGTCTTTAATGGCAGAAGGCTCTGCGTTAAGTTTCTATCATCAAGCTTGTGCCGTTCCAGATGCACTTATATAATTGCACACATGTAGGTTTTTGCAAAGTATGTGAATTAGTCCGGTTGTTTTGTTCATCGGTAGCTCCCACGTTCTGCATACTTTTTCTCGCTTTAGTCGTACACAAAATGACATTTTAGCCTTAAAATGGTGTGCCACGCGGTGTACGCCTATGATTGCCATCATCTGACGGTTTGTTGCTGTGACAAAATTATCAGCCTGCTTGGGTGCACGTTGGCTGGAATTGCCAATTCTGCTTATAATAAGCATACTTGCACGTCTTTCTCCGCCACGTCGCGTGTCACGTTAGTTAAGCCTGTTCGCATTTATTTCAGCACTTTTTAGAGTGCTGAAAAAGAGTGCTTTTTAGAGCACTCTTTTTAGAAAACAAGCTAAAGTTTCTGTCCTTCCTATTTCATTCCTCCTCCACTCTTTTTAGTGATCATCGCGTTCAACAATAGCGCGTACGCCATACGCTAATAGCACGCTTGTAGACAACTTTGGGAGGTTTAGTATTGAACCTAACATACGCAGGGCAAGCAAGAACTAACAATATACAGGCACTGGCGAGCATACATTCAACCGAATAGCTCTAGGAGATAGTGATAAGAAATACATATGTTCTTTAGTTCATATCTCGGCAAACTATTGCTATGCGAAATATTGAACCTGATATTTTCTACTCCGTCCTTTGAACAATATTTTTAAAGCAATAATATTTTTGATGAAGAAAACATTCAATGAATTTACGCTTATTTTGTGGTTCTTCGCAAAAGCCAGGCTAGTTTTTATTTATTTCTTTAGTTTGACTTCGTTTTGTAATAAATGTTTTTTTTTTGTAGCTTGGCAGCATCAGGTAGCTCTGGCGCTGGACATGCGAAACGGTGGTCCGATACGACAAAATATTACCATTCCGGCTACCGCATCACCACGTCAAACATTTAATAGGATGCGAAATTAAAGTGTCTTTGGCGACCTTAAAGCAGTGTAAGTGCCCATAGAGGCACCCGACCCTCGAGGGTATTTACACCCATATATATTAACCCCGGCCGCGATGAGAAAACCTCTGTCTTAAGTGTTTGAGCGGAAAAGGGTACCGCCGAACAGCGTGAAGACAGTACACAACTTTTTGTGGCGTACTCTACCTTCAAATGTTTAATTTCACCTACAGCGAGACAGAATACATTACGCCACTGATCTCTGTTGATCGCGCTGTGGCAACATTTGATGGCTTGGTAATGAAACATTGGTTTCTTTGTTAGACTTCATTTCTGTTGGTACTTTACATGGATTCTGGGTGGTTATTACTTCAGTTTCTTGCGCAAATGTTTATAATTTGTACTTATCATTTTAATTCGTATATATTGAACGTCGTCGGTGACCACCGTTCGATGTTCTGTGCAATATCTAAACCAGGTTTTTACCCATTCTTTATCTCTTCGGAATGTCTATATGTAAGTGACGACAACTTCAATCAGCAGCCTACCGTGTCACCTCCCTTCTCCATTTCCAATCGACCTCAAAAAAAAATCCGTAAACAGGGATTGTATGCTCGCGCCGACGTTTCGACGAATGCAGTTGTAGACTACAAGTTATGGACTAGAAAAGTACAAGTTCGCTGGTCTAAACGCCGGCCCCTGCATGCAACTCCTGTTTTCAGTTTTCTCGTCGCAAGCTTCCGTCTTGCTCTTCCTGCCATCTTTTGCTTCGTTTGTAAAATCCTGACAGTCAATGTGATCTTTTATGGACCAATATATAACAAATAAAGGGTGTTGATGTAGCGATAAGAAATGGTCCTAAGTAAAACGTCCACGAACGCCTCCCGAGATAGAAGCATTCTTATGTTAGTGCGCCTGCTTTTTCTGGTAAGCTGAGAGTAGCTGTGTTAAGGGATTGCATACAGGATGACTGCCGATTGGGGCACTATCGAGACGCTTAGTACGTCGAACAGATTAAACTGCATATGAAATAGCAGAAGCGATGGCTGCAATTGACAGGGGTGCTTAACAGTTTAACACCACTTCACTTCCCCGCCGCACTCATATTTAACTGATAGATATGGGGGATTCAACGTCCCAAAACCCCCATATGATTATGAAAGACGCCGTAGTGGAGGGCTCCGGAAGTTTCGACCGCCTGGGGTTCTTTCACGTGCAACCAAATCTAAGTACACGGGCCTACAACAGTTTTTGCCTCCATCGAAACTGCAGCCGCCAAAGCCGAGATTTGATCCTGCGACCTGCAGGTCAGCAGCCGAGTACCTTAGCCACTAAACCACCTCGGCGGGCCACTCGTATCTAAGGCAAGCCACATACTCGCAAACGGACATAGGCTATGGTGAAGCGGAAACAAAAAAGGAAGCATGCAGCCAGCTCTGCTTTGTGAAAGTCATCAAAGCAGCGAGGCTGACACCCCCTTGGTACGGAGAACATCATGGCCTTCCAGAGTATTTTTGCAAATCTTTCTAATCATTTCCATGTTTCGAAAGTACCTTTCAAGTTTTTCGGTGTCGTATGATAGCTCTCATTGAGAACTCTACAGCTGTGAAGCTATTCAGTGATGATGTGTCTTTTATTGGCCGCGCGGAATGCTATGGTAGCCTTCCAGTGTGACTTTGGCCTAATCATGGCCACCGACGTTGCGGGTGCGCGTCATGGTTCCCGCCGCGCCGGCAGTAACCACGGCTAATCCACAGCATTTCGTAATAATACACGAGAAGGCAATGTGGTGCTAGGATCTGTAAGAGCCGCAGCGCCTGGCACTTCAGTCACAATGTTGAGCTGCCTTGTGAATGATGGTTCCTAGGAATATCGAAAACTAGGCAAGTTTTTTTTTGATTCCACCCTACTTAAAGCAGCGCAAATGACAGCACCAAGAACTGGGCGCAAAACTTTCTCTATTCGCACCTGCATGGAAGGGTTATTGTATGAATTATTAATAAATATGACAAAAAAGTGACGCGAACGAACTGCGCACCCACCACGAAGTTACGAAAGTACTCTTCATTTAAAAAGCGGGGCAGAGTTGTGTCATTAGTGGTATTATTGTGAACGGAAGTCAGCCTATTGGAGTCGGCGTAGATAGATCATGTTTGGCTTTCGTTTTGTAGTTTTTCGGTTTCATACCCTGTTGCTGCCTCTCTGGTGCTAAGGCGCTCAAACTATTTACCAATCATTATATTTTCGATTCTTGCTTTTTCGCATGTAAGCAGTGTTCCCACGTGGCGGCGTTAGCGCTGTTCATTTGAATGAGTTATTTTTATGTTTTCTTTTATGCCTTTATAAACCTTCCAATTGCAAGTAAATTGTTATTGCCAATTTTTTGTCCATTGGTTCGCGCTGTTTTAACTAAGCTGGGTAGCACACGAATTTGTCATCGCTTGCTTCTTTAGGCCCCGTTTGGCTTCATGTGGCTTGCAGTCGCTTCACCGCGAGACCAACTTGTGCAGACGCTTAGCAGTCCCTCTTCGTTCCTTGACCATTTCAGGCTTACCCAGTCACAT
>WOVY01002347.1:0-63676 GCA_013436015.1 Rhipicephalus annulatus
CGGAGTAGAGTGTACTAGAATGGGGGAGTGGGTCCACTGTGGCCGGCGGCAAGCGGTGCGGGTGAAGCAAAAACGGCGGAAAATTTGGTGGCGCTGCAGTAGCCTTCTCCTGAAGTGACGTCAGTTTCGGCGGGCGGGAGCGTGCGAGTCGTGCGGCGGTTCGGCCGCACGACGCGCTGGCGGGGACGCTGAGCGCTCGATGTTGTCGTCTGCTCGACGCGCCGTCGTCTGTTCGATGCACCGTCGTTCGTGCGCTGTTTTTCACAATTTGTCTCCTGGTTCTTTTTTTACACATATTAGAGACAAAAACAAGTGACATGAAATAAAATGTATGCTATTTTTTTTCGTGAACGCGTAGGTTTTGTATTTCCCTTTGAGCAAGCCGTCTGGACAAAGAATACGCGGCAGACGGCACGTTTGCTGCGCAGATATGTGTTCTGCTGGTTGCATAACGGAGCGTTCCAAGCTGCTCAAAAGATTAGAGGATGAGCACGTCTAGGCGTAGAGAAATTACTGTTGTGTCGTAGGCTGCCAAACCGGATACAGCAGAGTTAAAAACCAGCCCAAGCTCTCACTCTTTGGAGTACTCAAGACGAAGAAAGCCGCCCGGCTATGGACCAGAATCTTCAACCGCGCTGATCGGCCCTTGCAAGTCCCGATGCCATTTGCGAGCTGCAACTTCGAGCAAAAATACATACTAAGCCAATATGTACATATTATCGAAGGCCGAGAAGTATATATAGAGCGGGGAAGCCGGAACTTCGAGTGATGCTGTACCCATAATTATAACCTCATCTCCTGAAGTGTCCTGACGAGCAGCCCACACCGGAGCAGTCAACGAAGAAGAGAGCGGCTTCACCACCAACCTGTGAAGACCAGCCGTCAAAAAGAACTGCGCTGCAATCAGTTGAGCCGCAACTGAGATTTGAAGATTGCGAAAGTTGCGAGGCAAAGCGACAACGCATTTGAACTTGAAGACGTTGTCCGGCCAAACGACCACTGGGCAATGCACAAGTTTCGTCATTATGACGGAATTGCTATGTTTCGGCCTCCCTAAGTCGTGAACTCGTAAGCATCGAAAAGACTGTGCTCATGAATTACGGTACCAGACCGGAGTGAAGTGATTTGTCGGACATATGTTCGGAAGACGCTGATCTCCGAAAAGGTCGCCTATAACCTTGAAGATGCCAAACAAGTCCTGGACTGCGCAGAATCTCTTCACCCTTGCAGAGGAGCAGGTAGGGCGAAGGACTTTCACCTATGACGTTCTTACGAAGAAACTGGAGCAGCAAATCTCTCATTCCGACGGCCTTGTCTTCAGTGTCACGTGCAAAAGGAGCGGTTAAACACAAGGTGAGTGCGGCAAACGTTTATTGAGACGTCACTTGTAATTGTACAATTAATCAATCAGTAACCTGTTTAATGCTAGAACATTTGTGTGGCCCCCTAATTTTTGTAGTACTCATTAACATTTACGAAAGAATAGTTTGCCTACAGAAAGTGAAAATGCATAAATTGCGTTTCAAACATGCATGGTAAAAAACTGGAAGCTCTTCATAATTTTTTTCTCGTATACTTCCAGGTTCTTCATGCATTTCATGCAAGTACGTGAGGAAAGTAAGTACTCACCAGAAAAAGCTACCTAAAAACGAAAGAGCGAAGAACTCAGTCTCCACCAAACTGCGGGTCCTGAGGTCAGGAAACAAGCGGATGGCGACAAGGCTGTTGGACATTGCTGGTCGTCTCGAAGAGATGAGGGCAAACAATGCGAATGTCGCGGATAAAATACTAGAGATAAAATATCGTCACTACCGCGAAAGCAGCAGGCAAGTGTCGCGCTTGCTTTCAAGCTGCAAACAAAACCAGCAAGCAGGGCAATGCGCTACAATCAGAGTGGATCCTCGAGTGTTTACTCATGAACTAAAGAGTCCCCGGCTTTATCAGCACATCAGAAAGAACGAATTCTCATGATGCCCAGCACACTACTTTGAAAAGATACTGAGGTCATACGAGTCGGCCTTCGGGTTTTAATCAAGCATAATGAACACTCTAAAGAAAAAAACCGCGAGCATGTCAGACCTCGAAAGGACACGGCGGACTATTGGTGGACGAAATGAAATTGTCAGAACATTTCAATGTGACGGCGTCTGGCCAGATTCAAGGCTTCGTGGACCTTGGAGAATTTACGAAGCCCGAAGACAAGTACCAGCAATGTGATCACGGCATGGTCATCATGTTTGTGCCTTTCGCTGGAAAATGGAGCCAAATTGTGGGCGTTTTTGCGACAAAAGGAAATGTGAGAGGAGGACATTTTATTGAAAATTCTCATGGAAGCTATCATCCTCGTGGAACAGGCGGGGCTTGTTCGTCGACCACATCACTGTGACGGAGCCCCCTGGAATCGAAAAATGTGGAAGCTAGCGGGGGTGTCGGCGTCATCGAAGAAAATAAATGGCGCCATACAGCATCCTGTCGACGAGATGAGGAAATTGCACTTTATCTCCGATTTCCCGCATCTGCTAAATGCCTCAGGAATGGTCTTCCTCCAGAAAGGCTTTGGCAACACCAGACGGATTGGTACGTATAGATTCATGGTTGACATTTTACAAAGATTGTGTTTTTTGCATACATTGCATTACCTCAACCTATATTTCTAGGTGTCTGTGCATCCGGTTCGGGAGGCGTACCTTCTAGACAGAAGTGTTAGGACACTGAAAGTTATGCCCAATTTGACCGAGACGCATCTGGAACCAAACTCATTTGAGAAGATGAGAACCCCTTTCGCCTTCCAACTATTCGGTCCATATGTCCTACGGGGCCTGGCCTTCTACAAGGAGGACATCGAGAGAAGGTGTGGCAGCATCGAGGCAACTCAGCTGTTCTTCTCGTGAGTTGCGCCTACGTTCCAAATGAATTAAGTGTAATCGTAAACATCTCAAACGCATGATGAGCGCTCTTCTGACATACATTCTTTTGTTTATTTTGCAGGAAGATCCAACGACTGATCACCGTGATGACTTCCAGGTTTCGGGCCGAAGCGCTGAGACCAGCTTCTACAGACGCGGCATTCCTGTCCAATTTTCTGGACTTCCTGAATGACTGGGAATCATTCAGTGACAACAAGCGGCACTTTCTCAGCGAGTCCACTGCCATAGGTTTTAGGGTCACTATAGCAAATACCCTTTCATTGCTGAAGTACCTGACAGAGAGCGTTGGATTCAAATATCTCATGACATCTCGACTTAGCACCGATCCCGTGGAACATTTCTTCGGCATCGTTCGCCAGTCAAGTGGCTGCAACGCGCACCCCTCTCCGGATGAGTTTCTAATAACCGTCAACTGCTTGTCCTTTTATAACTTGGCGCACAGTGTGGGACAGCGCAAACGCAAACCCTGACATGATAAACGCTCTTGTCACTGTGCATGACAGACAGGGTCTAAAGGTCACGCACAAAAAATTGATGATCTTATATCACAGGGAAAACTTGGCGAGGTCGAAAGCACGATTGCCACGATGCCAGAAAAGTTTGCTGACCACATCGATGTGACTTTGGAGAAGAGTGACTCGAGACTCATTTACTACACAGCAGGGTACGTGGCCAGAAAGTGTGTATTGAAGTTGGCATGCGTACAATGCAAAGAAGTGCTTCTGTTTGAGAAAGCTGTCGCGGTTGCTGAACAGCTCCCTTCGCAATTCACGGAGCAATGCGACTGGGGTGGACTTCTGTACCCCTCACGACAGCTGTATGATTTCATTGCCTCACTTGAAAACTTGTTTACTGAATGTTTCAGTGTTTCCATGTTGCACACAGATAGCATCTCTGACATCCTTTCATTGGTGAAAACTAATTTTCTGAACTCGAAAGCGGTCGGCTGTCCAGACCACAAAGATGCAGTGAGCACAAAGCTCGTTTCGTTCTACGTGCTCACTCGCCTTCACTTCTTAGTGAAGGGAATGAACAGGGAAAACGCTTCGAAACGAGCGAGAGCAAAACACTTAAAGCTTAGCAGGACAACATAGAGCCTGACGTTCCTTGAGCGACGGTGTCGAAGTCTTTCGATGATATTTATTTTGTTTTTTATATTTATGCGAAAAGCTTGCGCAGTCAATTTAAAATAAAATATTTTGCGCATATCACTTCTTTATTGGTGTCTTTCAGACTTCCTATCTATAGGTGAAAACACGTTCATGTTTCGAACAAATGTTTGCATGGACACGTACCGCAGGCACGAAGAGAAAAGGTAAAATATAACATATTTCATTAATACCTACAACGTATACCAGCACTAGATGCCGAACAAAAACTCATCATAAAACCACCGCGACGGACGTGCGTCCGCCCTATAAGTCATTTCCTACGAATAGCACAGTTGCCGTCCGATGTGACTAAACTTCCTTTGCCAACACCCTCACGTAATCGCAACAGGACTGGTTCAGTTTTTCAATAATATCACGCGTCCCTAACGAATAGCTGCAAATTTGCAGAAGGGTTCGCATACTTTAGCTTTAATTCTCGTGATAACAGCTGGTAACTTTAGTCTTGCATCATATTCAATTTGCTGCCGTGAGTCTAAATTTGCACCAAACGCAAACTTACTTATATATCCCAGTTATATTGACATTTTTAAAAGCATCGCAGTTAATGCTCATATTACACTTTCGATGCGTACGTTTTCGCAAAAGCCAAATTCAACTTACGCTCTTGATTGTAAACAATTACCGTGGAAATCACGGTACTTGCGTGCGTGACTACCTATACGAGCAGGGCGTTTCGCAATATAAACATTTAGATTTTGTTGAACTGGCGCGGAAGCACGGTGCGACGCCGTTCACGGCCACGCACGCACGAACGAAGCAACAACGCTGCGAGACTGCGCCAGACGCGCGAGCAGCACGCGAACCGCGCGAACTATCAGACTACCCACCCGTCGCGAACCGCGTGGCAAAGGGGACTTGTAACCATGGCAACCACGGCTAAGTCTTCAGGTGAAGGCGATGGTAGCGCCACCTGGATTTTCCGAAAAAAACGCCTCAGCGTGGAGCCTTCAGTGGACCCACTCCCCCATTCTAGTACACTCTAGTTCGGAGGCTTCGCTACAATATATATATATATATATATATATATATATATTGTCACGGGGTCGTGACGTGGCCGAAGAGACAGAAGACTTAATGTTGGGATTTAACTGTTTATTTGGACGAACCTATCCCCGGTAAACGGTAAGTCCAATTACAGTAGCAGTCTCGCACAGATAGTAGTGAACGGAGCTTCGGCCGTCGATCAACTACTGACAAGCGGCGAAGTGCGTCGGCATTTACACTCTTGCCATCGAATGTTCTAGCGTTATCGCTGGCGGTGGCGAGTGTTTCAGAATATTCTATACAGTTCGCGGAGTGGGCATGATCTTATCGAAATGATATACTACAGTCCCGAAGCTTCTCGAAAACTGCAGGCGCGGTTTGCGCTGAGATACGTGTAGTGTATGGGACAATAAGAAAGCTTGAAGACGGCACGTGGCATTGCCCCCTTCTGAAAAAAAGCATCGTCCCGATGCTTTAACTAAAGGTGAAGGTACAACAATTATGCAAGAAAGTAGAATGAATAAATTACGATACAGTAATAATACAAAAAACACTGTTTCAGTTTGATAACGCGCATGAAACGGCTTGCAGCACGTGACATGAACGACTTCAGGTCACGATCGGCGTCGTTGAAAGTTCGTGATGCCGTCGGGGACAACCTCGTAACCAAATGGGCCGAGACGTCGAACCACCCTGTACGGTCCGAAGTACCGTCGCAGAAGCTTTTCACTGAGTCTACGCCGGCGTATTGGCGTCCACACCGAAACAGGTTCACCGGGCTGGTATTCTACGAACCGTCGTCAAAGATTGTAACGGCGGCTGTCGTTTTTCTGTTGATCCTTGATGCAAAGACGCACAAGTTGTCGGGCTTCTTCGGCGCATTGAAGGTACTCACTCACATCGAGGTTTTCTTCGTCGGTGACGTTTGGTAACATGGCATCGAGCATCGTTGCCGGGCTCCTTCCGTAGACCAATTTGTATGGAGATACCTGCGTCATCTCCTGCACTGCCGTGTTTTATGCGAAGGTCACGTACAGAAGAATGGCGTCCCACGTCTTGTGTTCGACATCTACGTACATTGACAGCATGTCTGCGATCGTCTTGTTTAGCCCTTGGTGAGGCAGTTGGTCTGTGGGTGGTACGCTGTCATCCAACGGTGGTTTGTCTCGCTGTATGCCAGGATTGCTTGAGTTAGGTCTGCACTAAATGCCGTTCTTCTGTCGGTGAGGAGGACCACCGGGGCGCCGTGACGTAGGACGATATTTTTGACGAAGAACTTAGCTACCTAAGATACACTGCCTTTGGGCAGGGCTTTTGTCTCAGCGTAGCGGGCGAGGTAGTCGGTAGCTACCACGATCCACTTGTTTTCGAAAGCCAACGTCGGGAACGGCCCCAGTAGGTCCATACCAATCTGCTGGAATGGTCGGCGAGGTGGTTCAATTGGCTGTAAAAGTTCTTCTGACCTTTTCGCTGGTGTCTTGCGTCGCTCACAGTCCCGGCATGTCCTCATATAGCGAGTGACATCGGTATTAAGACGTGGCCAGTAGAACCTTTCTTGTATCCTCGCGAGCGTGCGGGAAACACCGAGGTGCCCTGCCGTGGGATCGTGGTGCAGGGCCTGCAGGGGTTCTGGTCACAGAGCTGAAGGCACCACAAGGAGGTACTTGGCTCGGAGCGGGGAGTTTTTCTTTTGGAGAAGACCGTCTCGCAGGAAGAACGACGCCAGTGCGCGCTTGAATACCTTCTGGGCTTCAGCGGTCCTACCTTCGAGGTATTCTATTAGGGCCTTATGTTCGGGGTCGGCCCGCTGTCGTTCAGCGAAGTCGTCGGCAGTTATCGTTCCCAAGAAGTAGTCGTCATCCGGGTCGTCTGGCGGTGGTTGGTCGACAGGCACACGAGAGAGACGGTCGGCGTCGGAGTGTTTCTTGCCGGACTTGTAAACGACGGTAATGTCATATTCTTGAAGTCTTTGGCTCCATCGTACGTGACGACCTGAAGGGTCCTTCAAGGTAGCTAGCCAACACAAGGCGTGGTGGTCGCTCACAACATTGAAGGGCCTGCCGTAGAGGTAGAGGTGAAATTTCGATGTAGCCCAGAAGATGGCTAGGCACTCTTTTTCTGTTGTGGAATAAATGGCTTCTGCTTTGGACAGCGATCGGCTGGCATAACTAATAACCCTTTCAAGTCCGTCAGCCCTCTGCACAAAAACGGCTCCGAGACCTACGCTGCTTGCGTCTGTGTGTATTTCGGTCTCGGCAAATTCGTCGAAATGGGCAAGTAACGGAGGCGTCTGGAGGCGATGTTTAAGCTCCTGGAAAGCATGTTCCAGTGGCGTTTTCCACTTGAACTCTACGTCAGCCTTGGTAAGGTTAGTTAGTGGATCGGCGATGTGGGCGAAGTTTTTCACAAACCGCCTATAGTAGGCGGTTTGTGAAACGTTTCTGCGATACGTTTCACAAATTCACGTTTCTACGTGTCTGCGATAACCGACGCAGAAACGTAGGGTCCCATCATTTTTCTTCACAACACCACGGGGGATGCCCATGGACTGTTGGACGGCTGGATAATGTCATCCCGCAGCATTTCATCAACTTGTCTCTTCATGGCCTCACGTTCTCGCGTCGAAATCCTGTACGGACTCTGCCGGAGTGGTCTGGCATTTTCTACGGTTATGATGCGATGTTTCGTGATTGGGGTCTGCCGAATTTTTGAAGACGACGAAAAGCAATCTTCGTATTGCAGCAGCAAGGTCCTGAGGTGTTCTCGCTTATGGTTCGGAAGGCTGGGATGGACGTCAAAAGCTGAGGGAGGGGCTTGGTTTCTCTGAGCAGGTTCCGCAGAATCGGCGAGGGTGAAAGCACTGGTGGCTTCCACGATTTCTTCGATGTATGCGATCGTCGTTACTTTGTTCACATGTTTGTAATCATTGCTGAAATTTGTGAGCATAACCGTTGCTTTGCCTCCCCGCAGCTCTGCAATTCCTCTTGCGACGCAAATATTGCGGGTGACCAACAAATGCTGACTGCTCTCAACGACGCCTTTCAAGTCAGGTGATTTAGGGGCGCTGACTGAAATAATGACGCTAGAGCGAGGCGGAATGGTAAGGTGGTGGTGGTGGTGGTGTTGCAGCAGGCGGGGTTAGCCTGGCCTGCATGGCCGGCAATTGTTCCGCCTGAGCATCTCCTGAATTTGAAAAATGTCATTACGTGTCAGACAGCCCAGTGTCTCGCAGAAAGACCAACAAAGTTCGTTGCACGTTCCTCCTAGTTGCCGCGGGTCCTTCAGGAAAGATGATGTCATCAACTGTCCGGTGCCTATGACCGCCTTTTCGCAAGGTGCAGATCATCGCTGCTCTTTGCGCATAAACTGTGGGCAAAGACAAATGAAATGTTCAATATCCCCGATGTCACCACAGAAGGCACAGAACGGGGAAGCGTATCTCCCAGTCTTGAATGACCAGGCCGGGGTGTATGCGGAGCCGGTTCTAATGCGGTACAACAGCGTCGCTTCTTCACGAGAAAGTTCATGAATTACACATGCTTGGTGTGGAAACTTGTAGATCGCCTAGAAATGATTGCGTATCACATCTTTGTTGTTCTGGTAAGTCTTGCGAGTTCTTACTTTTGGAAACGATGTACGTGCTTCGCATGCAAGGGCATCAGCCTTTTCATTGCCCTCAATGCCAACGTGGGATGGGATCCACTGGAACTTTATATTAAAACTCTTGCCATTTAGGTGTTGGATTATTGCCAGAGATTGCCTGGTGAACTTTTCTTGAGGTAGGCCACGATGCAGTCTTTGTAGCGCCGATTTGGTGTCCATCAGCACTACAACATCTCGTGCAGAAAAGGATCGCAGTTTTCGCAAAGCCGTCGTAATTGCAGCGCTTTCTACCGTTGTGGACGAAACCACGCGATCCAGGCAGCCCGACCATGACACGCCCAGGCTGGGTATGCAGAAAGCCGCTGCGCAGCTATCAGTCTGTGTGCACACTGATCCGTCGATGTACACTTGTAGGTGGCCGCGGTACATGGTGCTCAAGTGGTCCAGAGCAAGAAATTTTGCTTCCGCGGCTGGAATGGTGCACTTCGCTGGTAAATTGGGTACGCTGAAGTTGCACGCAACATCCACAAAAGACCATGGCGGGTCCATAGGGCGCCGTTTAGGCAGTTTCAAGCCTAAATATTGAAATGTGTTTAGTGCCGCGTTGAAATTTGAGCCAGTTCTTGCTCTTAGCCGCCGGAGAAGCGCCGTGCCTGCGAAGGGCTCACCCAGTCTTGACAGCTGCGTCAATAAGGCCTGAGACGCCAAAAAGCGGAGCGGAAGAGACTCGGCTTCATTGGTGACCTTCGTGTTTGAAGCCGCCTGAGGGACTCCCATCGCCAAGTGAAGACCCTTTCTGTGCACTGCCTTTAGGCGTTCGAACTGGCTTGGTGATGGTGATATCAGGGGCAGCTGA
Organism: Rhipicephalus annulatus; assembly: GCA_013436015.1. Classification (NCBI taxonomy): domain Eukaryota; kingdom Metazoa; phylum Arthropoda; class Arachnida; order Ixodida; family Ixodidae; genus Rhipicephalus; species Rhipicephalus annulatus. The sequence continues at coordinate 9,543 of WOVY01002347.1, forward strand.
TAAAGAATGTGGCTTGTTATAAGCGCATCATTCAATTTAAGCATGGACATAGGATTGTTGCCCCAACGGACCCCTGCCATGCGACGAAGAGCGTTGATCCTTTGCACTGATGCAGTGACTATACCATCAACCGCACGTCGCCATAATAGCTTGTTGTCGATGGTAATGCCCAGGAAACGAACTTGTTGCACAACGAATTGAGTGGCCTCGAATATTCAGCGACATACGTGTTGACTTCCGTCGCGCTCCCGGGAAGAGCATGAAGGCCGACTTTTCCGCTGATAAAGATAGGCCAAGTGTCAACAGTGACGTTCAATGATTGAAATAGCGCTCTGTGCTATCCGGGCCAAACGTTTGTGCTGGTACCCTGAGATCCAAATGCAGATGTCATCGGCGTAGATGGATATTTTAACTGCTTTCGGAGCTGAGTGCAGAGTGTCGGGAAGCCTGGCCATGGCAGCGTTAAAAAGCAAGGGAGATAGAACACTTCCTTGTGGGACGCCGAGAGAAACGCGTCTCTCTTCGCTCGTTAGATTTCCAAGCTTAACACGGACACAGCGGTCTCTGAGAAATTCATGTACGAACCGAACAGCATTTCCCGACACACCCATGGCTTGGAGCCCGTTCACGATGCCTGCCTGAAGCACACAATCATATGCCTTGGCAACGTCCATGAAGACGGCGAGTGTCGAGAGCCCGCTGACGCGGTGGTGTTTTATGTGGCTTAATAGGTCCAAAACACTGTCCTGGGCACTCAGTCGTGGGCGAAATCCGGTCATACCGGTGGGCATCGTCTCCGGTGGGCATCGGCCATAAATCCGGTGGGCATAAATCCGGTGGCCATAAATCCGGTGGGCATCGTCTTCCTTGTTCAAGGTACTGTTACGACCGGCCCTGGGGAACCGGGCAGGACGAGTTTGGGGGAGAACCGGTCCTTGACCAACGGTGCCGTCCACCCCCACCTCCCCAATCGGGCTCCTCCTCTCGCTGGGAGAGCTCCGGGGTCTGCTGCGTGTTCGTGACCTTGTTTGGTAACATTTTGGGGCGCCGGGACCATATATGGACATCGTGTTGGGATGTGCCACTCCATGTGTTGTGAGAGGTGTTTTCCCCTCCCTCGTGGCCGAGGTGCCGGGGACACCGTATTGGCTGACGATGTGGACAAGGCGCCCAGTGTCAACAACGTGGCGCTATAAAATGCCGAAGACGTTTTGTATCACACTCACTCTTCTCTCTTTGGGTCAGTTGACCACTTCTCCACAAGTAAATAAATCTCTGTTGTTCGTTCGGGCGCTTCTTCTCGCTGAATTGTTGGACGATGGATCCTGCGACGGGGCCAGCTACCGAAAACGAGACCGGCAGGACCCGGAGTCCCAACAACTGGATGGCAGCGGTGGGATGCCGATAACCCCGAAAGCGACCACTGGACGGAGTGAGCCCGAAGTTCAACAACGGGACGACAGGAGAAGGATGACACGAGCTCATCGACTTCCAAAGGGAATGGAACGGCACTTCTGAGAGGCACGACGCCGGAGACATGACTGCGAACTGGGTGAGTGCTGGCTTTCTCTGATAAATTTTACCAGGCATTTACTCTATGTGTTAAGTAAAAGCTGGTAGAGAGGGGATGTCTTGGTTATTGGGTTAACAGGTAACTTGCGTCAGGCAGAAATTGTGTGATAGCTTGGTTAAGCTCTTTCTGCCAGTGGCGTCAAGGTTAACAGTGACAGGGCAGGATTCCGTGTAAGAGCTTTTGAAGCTTTATTTGTAGACTAAGTTAACGGAAAACTTGAGGCAAGGCAGGTATCTAGAGCTGTCCTTGCCGTCAAGGTTAATTAGTTGCAGGACAGGAATCTTTGTGGAACAGAGACAGCTGTACTGGAAGCAGCCATGAATCTGAAATCCCTGCGAAAGTCCATGTTGTTACTACTTGCAAGGGAGTTGAATCTGGAGGTGTCGGACTCTCAAAGAAAGCCAGAGCTGATAGAGGCGATTCTCGCATTGGGGGCGGAGGATGACGAGCTGTCAGAATGTGTCGAGGAGATTCAGGAGAGGCAAGCGGCAGAGGCCGAAAGAAAGGCGGCCGCGGCCGAGGCCGAAAGAAAGGCGGCGGAGGCCGAAAGGAAAGCGGCAGAAGCCGAGGCAGATAAGATGCGAAAGCACGAGCTTGAAATGAAGCGCCTCGAGCTAGAGATTAGTCATAATAGTAGAGCAGGAGGCAGCGAGGCATCCGGTACAGCAGAGCGGGTCAGGTTCAAAATGACGGACCTAATGAGATCGTACAAGCTAGGGGAGGACATTGGGCTGTTCCTCGTCAACTTTGAGAGAACTTGTGAAAGGCAAGGTTTCAGCCAGGATACATGGTCTCAACGCTTGTTGTCCCTACTTCCGGGGGAGGCCTCAGAAGTAATCGCGCGCCTCACATAAGAGGAGGCTGACGAGTACAGTGAGGTAAAGTCGAGCCTTCTCAAGAAATACAGGTTGTCAGCGGAAGGTTTCAGACAAAAATTTCGCAACGCCGTAAAAGAGAGCAATGATTCATACCCGGAGTTTGCTTACAAGTTAATGGCCAACATGGGGGAGTGGCTGAAAGAGGCAAAGGCGTATGGGAATTATGACAGGGTGCTCGAGTGTATCGGTCTGGAACAATTCTATCAAAGGTTACCAGAAAAGGTGAGGTTCTGGGTGCAGGATAGACCAGACGTGAACACCGTAACAAAAGCCGCAGAGCTCGCTGAAGAATTCGTTACGCGCCGCGCCCTCGGGGCAAACAGCAAGCCTAAAAGGGAAAAATTCCTACTACCGAATAAGGCGCCCTTTAGAAAACAACCGACAAGTCTCGCACAAAAGGGTGAGGAAAACAATTCATCTAACCATGGGGCGTCGGCAGAGGCAAGCAAAAGGAAATTTGAGGCGAGAAAACCGGCTGCTTGTTTCAATTGCCACGAAACAGGGCACTTCGCGAAACACTGCCCGAAAGAAAAGGTGGCCTTTTTATCTATAAATGAAGCCGACGAGAACATGAAGTTGTTAGAGCCCTATATGTACAATCTTACCGTGAACGGCAAGGAGTGTCGGGTTCTTAGAGACTCCGCAGCCACTATGGACGTAGTTCATCCGTCTTTTGTTCAGTCCGGACAGTATTCAGGAGACTGTGCCTGGATTAGACAAGCCGTAGAAGCAAACAGTCAGTGCCTTCCCGTAGCTAAAGTTGTGCTTAAAGGCGCATTTGGTACGTTGGAAACGGAAGCCGCGGTATCGCCATATCTACCCCCTGAGTACCCTTACTTATTTTCAAATAAGTCAGATCAAATGCTGAAGGAGAAAGGTCTAACGTTGGGAGAAGGCATAGTGCAGGCACTGACTAGATCGAAGGCACGTGCGCTGGCTGCGAGAGCAACATTCACTGAGGCAAACAAGCCTCAAATCGACAACGGGCCTGGTTGCGAGTTGGACACCACGGTAACAAATCGACTTGTGAGAGAACAGGCTGCAGAAGCCATAGTCGCGGAGGCAACCATTCCTAAAGGTGACGAGGAACCTCCTCCCGAATTGGAAGGGGTCAATTTTGCCTCGTTGACCGAGCAAATAGAAAATGCCGTTGCTCCCAAGCCGATTCCTGGTAGTACAGAGCATAGCACAGAGGGTGACACATTCCAGGTACTAGGAAATACAAAAGAGTTGTGTGTCATGCCAACTTCGGATAATTTCAGTCGGCTGCTGCAGGTGAGCCCCGCTTCATTAATAACCGAACAAAAGGGGGACCCGACGCTTAAGCAATTCCAGGACAGTTCGAAAGAGGGAATCGCCAAACGAAATGTGAGATTCCAAGAGAGGAGCGGCATACTCTATCAAAAATATCTAGATAGGCGAGGAATAGAGTTTGACCAGGTAGTCGTACCTCAGGCGTATCGTCAGGATTTGCTTAGTTTGGTGCATGGAGGATCATGGTCAGGCCACTTAGGCGTAAAGAAGACGAAAAATCGTCTTTTACAGGAATACTACTGGCCTGGATGCTTTAAAAAAAAGAGGTTTGTAAAATCTTGCGATGTTTGTCAGCGAGTGGGTAAGCCGGGAGATAAGGCGAAATTTCCAATGAAGCTGGTACCCGTAATCACGGAGCCCTTTCGTTGGTTGGTAATTGACACAGTAGGTCCTTTGCCCAAGACAACTTCAGGCTACCGTCACATCCTGACCTTAATCTGCCCAGCTACTAAATTTCCAGAGGTGGTCCCGCTAAAAGAGCTAAGTTCCGTGGAAGTAGTGAACGCACTTCTGTCCGTGTTTGCCCGGGTAGGCTTTCCTGCCGAGATACAATCAGACCAGGGCACCATTTTCACGAGTGCCTTAACGACAACCTTTCTAGAGCGGTGTGGCGTGAAATTATTGCATAGTTCAGTCTACCATCCGCAGTCGAACTCGATAGGAAAGCTTCACTCCGTGATGAAGCGAGTGTTAAGAGCCTTATGTTTTGAACGAAAAACTGACTGGGAAATGTGCTTACCTGCAACGATGTTTGCACTAAGAACTGCACCACATGAGACAACAGGGTTTACGCCAGCAGAACTTGTTTACGGCCGCAGACTGCGATCTCCTCTTCGTATGCTGAGAGAGTCGTGGGAAGGTCAGGGTGATGATCCTGTAGTAGTGGAATATGTCCTCACCTTATTGGATCGTCTAACGAAAGCCCAAGAACTGATCGAGAGTGCGATGACCAAAGCACAGCAGAAGGCTAAGCTTTACTACGATCGTACAGCTAAAGCACCACACTTTGCTGTAGGAGACAGGGTCATGTTGTTGAGGCCCTCCCAAAAGAATAAGCTTGAACTTCCATGGGTCGGCCCGGCCGAAATTACTCGAAAATTGCCTGACACCAACTATGTGGTAAAATTACCAGGAAGTCGTAAGGCACACCAGGTGTATCATAGCAACTTACTCAAACCCTACAAAGAGAGGGAAGCCATCGTGAACATGACTTTAAATGTTCCGGAAGAGGTTCCAGCAGAAATCCCTGAATTAGCTCCCGAATCGGACGAAGTCCCGATCGAGAAAAGAGTTGAGGATTTAGTATCAAAGTCACAACTGACAACGAAGCAGAAGCAGGAATTTCGTAGTCGTTTGATCGAGTTTCAGGACAGATTTGTAAGCGAGCCAGGCCGGACATCCGTCCTCACTCACGACATAGAGCTCACCTCGTCGGAACCGGTAAGATCTAAGACGTATCGGGCGTCACCACGCCGGCTTGAGCTAATAAAAGCAGAGGTTAACAGGATGCTGGAATTGGGCGTGATTGAGCCGTGTGAAAGTGATTACACTTCCCCGTTAATTCTTGTGGAGGTACCCGGCAAAGATCCGCGTCCTTGCGTAGACTATCGTAAGTTAAACCTCATCACCAAGGATCAGACATACCCAATTCCCCACATTGAGGAACGCGTCGAGAGGGTAAGCAGCGCGCAATTTATCTCAACGCTAGACCTAGTAAGAGGTTACTGGCAGGTGCCGCTCACCGAGAGGGCGAGCCAGTATGCTGCATTGATTTCACCATTGGGGACATTCCGCCCTAAAGTGCTGAGTTTCGGCCTAAAGAACGCTCCTTACTGTTTTTCAAACTTAATGGATATAGTTTTGCGGGGTCAAGAGGACTTCGCATTGCCTTACTTGGACGACGTTGCCGTGTTTTCCTCGTCCTGGCCAGAACTCTTGGCGCATTTGAGAGCAGTACTGACACGCCTACGCGAAGCAGGTTTAACGGTAAAGGCACCCAAGTGTCAGCTAGCACAAGCAGAGGTACTCTGTCTCGGGCATGTTATCGGTCGAGGGCATCGCCGTCCCTCTGAAATGAAAGTGGCCGCTATCCGAGACTTTCCCCAGCCCCGAACGAAAACCGATATTCGGGCTTTTCTTGGAATAGCTGGTTACTATCGTAAGTACATCCCTAGATATTCCGACATTGCCAGCACTCTTACTAACGCGTTGCGCAAGACCGAGCCCCAAATGGTCGACTGGGATGAGGAGAAAGAAAAGGCTTTCCGCGTTTTGAAAGCGGCCTTGTCGAGCCAACCTTTGCTTAGTTCACCGGACTACTCGAGGCCTTTCATAGTCCAATGCGACGCTAGTGATAGAGGCATGGGGGCAGTTCTTAGTCAAAGGGATGAGGGGGATCAAGAGCATCCCGTCCTCTATGTTAGCCGGAAACTCACCCTTCGCGAGCAGGTTTACAGCGCTAGCAAAAAGGAATGTGCGTGCTTGGTTTGGGCAGTCCAGAAACTGGCTTTTTATATTGCCGGAAGCAAGTTCATTGTGGAAGTGGACCACTGTCCTCTCACCTGGCTACAGACCATGTCCTCTAAGAACGGCCGCCTGCTGCGTTGGAGCCTCGTTTTGCAACAATATACGCTTGAAATACGCTACAAAAAGGGTGTACTCCATGGCAACGCTGATGGCTTAAGTCGATGCCCCTGACGCGAGAGGATGTCTCGAGAACTCTGGCATTTTTTTCCTGACCTAGACAAGAGCTAGTGATTATTTTTTTTACTCTTTTAGGTTTACTTCTTTGAAAACGTTGAAGACACGGCTATCCAGGGTTTCGGGTTCGGTGTGCTTCCAGTGTTGTTGTTTTGTGTCACCTTAAAGTGTGAGTAACATTTTAAATAAAATGTGTATTTCCTTTAATATCAGTTAAAGGGGAAAATTGCCTGGTGGAGTTTAGCGGAATTGTCCGGCGCTCACCGGCGGAGTAGTTGTGTTTTCATGTGCGTATGTGATGCTTGTTGAGCCCACAATGAAGCAGGTGTTGCCCTCTACTTCATCAAAGACGGTCGTCACCAAACCGACTGCCGGCGCTGATCTCTCCAGACAGTGGCTGCAAACCTCAGCCCATCGAGATCTTCACCCCCCGCGCGAGAGACTGTTACGACCGGCCCTGGGGAACCGGGAAGGACGAGTTTGGGGGAGAACCGGTTCTTGACCGACGGTGCCGTTCACCCCCACCTCCCCATTCGGGCTCCTCCTCTCGCTGGGAGAGCTCCGGGGTCTGCTGCGTGTTCGTGACCATGTTTGGTAACATTTTGGGGCGCCGGGACCATATATGGACATCATGTTGGGATGTGCCACTCCATGTGTTGTGAGAAGTGTTTTCCCCTCCCTCGTGGCCGAGGTGCCGGGGACACCGTATTGGCTGACGATGCGGACAAGGCGCCCAGTGTCAACAACGTGGCGTTATAAAATGCCGAAGACGTTTTGTATCACACTCACTCTTCTCTCTTTGGGTCAGTTGACCACTTCTCCACATGTAAATAAATCTCTGTTGTTCGTTCGGGCGCTTCTTCTCGCTGAATTGTTGGACGATGGATCCTGCGACGGGGCCAGCTACCGAAAACGAGACCGAAAGAACCCGGAGTCCCAACAGTACCAAGTTAATCTTGTACATATTAATCTTTCCATCAACTTATATACGCATGATATAAGAGAGACCGGTCGATATGACGTGAGCATCGCAGGATCCTTTCCGGACTTTAGGACTGGCACCACCCATGCTGTCTTCCAAACAAATGGGATCTCTCCCGTGCTCCAGACATGAATAAATGTGTCCAAAAGGGCCTTTTTTCTCTCATATGGTAGATTTGTCAGCATTTGATTGCTGATCAAATCGGGACCCACGGCACAGTGTCTTCTTAATTTGCTAAGTGCCATATCCAGTTCTCGGAAGGTGAATGGCGTATCCATCGTGTGAAAAAACTTGGGTGACAGAGGAATCGCCGCTCCTACTGATCTACCAGTTATGTACACGTCTGCGAAATCCTCTGCAAGGGTTTCCAAATCTATTCCTTGTTTCAAAGCGAGTGCTTCGAATGGCCTGTGTGTTCGGATCTTCTCAGAAAGACTATTTATTACTGCCCATATCTTTGTCAAGGGCGTAAACGTTGATAAACTCTCACAGAAAGCGGCCCATTGATTTCGTCCTAATTTTTTGTATGGTGACGAATTGCAGCGTTTATCCTGTTATATTCGGTTTTCGCAGACGGATTTCCTTTTGTTCTCATTATTTTTCGCTCCGCTCGTCTACGTGCTGCGCAGAGGTTCTTCAATTTCAAGTCAGGAGCAGGAAAATGGTCGGGCAGTTTCAGCAATGAAGTTGCTGATTGCTTGCTTTGCAACATATCTGCGAACAGATCACCAGTGGATTTGTCCAACACTTCTCTGTAGGTGTCCCAGCGTGTTACATTGCAGAATTGTCGACCAGCAGTTCGAAATCCCAGGATATTGGTGAAGATGGGGAAATGGTCGCTGCCCATCTTGTCTGGAGCCGTGGTGGATGATACCAGAAGGTCCGTGGAGTGAAGGACAAGGTCTATTGCACTCCATGAATCTGGTGGCCTGAAAATGTAGGTTTACCATCGTTCGCCACACATAAGTCGGCAGCATCTGCAGCTGCTAGATGTTCCTTGCCTCGAAAATCTACACTCTTATCTCCCCAGAGTGGATGGTACGCGTTAAAATCACCACAGATCATTAGTGGAGCGGGACATCGAGCGCAGAGGTCCTTTAGGAAAGTCTCCATAGAGACCTTTTTTCGTGGGCTTATGTACACCGATACCACACTCAGTTTTCGGTTTCCCAGACACACTTGCACAGCAGCAACTTCCAGTGAGTTGGAACAGAGGTCTTGCACTGGTAAGGTGACGTGAGGTATTTCCCGCCTTATGTATATCATTGCGCTTCCATTTGCAAACGACGTCATGCTCGGGTTGCCGTGTCGGGTGTACCCTGGGAGCGTCCTTGCATTCGGTAGACCGGCTTCGGAGAGGGCTAGAATTGGTGTTGGAATGTCGCGCAGGAAAAGGTTGAGTTCGCACAGGCGTTTTAGAAGATCGGCGCAGTTACATTGCATTATTAAGGGCACTTTTGAAGGACGAAATACACCAGGTGGGCGAGACAGTGCCATTATTCTACTGTGTGTTTGTGGAAGCAGAGCAAAGTAACACTGACTCTAGAGCCAGGACTGCTTCCAACATATCCTTCGTTGAACTCGCAGGCATCTTAGCGACGTGTGAACGTAGTGCTGTGAACAGAGCGCGAATAACGTGCTCGAGGTTTTCTTGCTGTTGGCTTCCAGATGGTACTTGAGATGGGCTCAGTGCATCAGCGTAGGTGCGCTTAGCGGACTCTTTCGTGATACATCTCTCACCAGCGTTGAGCACTTGCGTTGACTCAGTACCAGCTCTTGTCAGATTTAGGCGCGGACAATTTCCTGCGTACTCGTTATCCGAACCGCCATGTTGTGGCGCATCGGACATCTTCTTTGTGAGCGATGGTTCGTTCACAGTCTTCGGGCCGAGGACAAACGTCTTATTTTTTTGCTGCGCAGCTGTTCATGTTGGCCATCGGCCGTAGCTAGCTGGGTGGTCACCGCCACAGTTTGCACACACAAGTTTTTCTTTACTTGTACACGTCTTAAAGTCATGAGGCCGCCCACAGCGCTTACACCTTTGTTCCCCACGACAGTGCTTAGCAACATGTCCAAAACGCTGACATTTAAAACAGCGTGGTGGCGTTTCCACGTAGTCTACCAGCTCGCGTCTGGTGAAGCCAAGGTTGATCTTCTCTGGACGTTCCGAATCGGGAGTGAATGTGAGAACTACAGAGTCAGTGCGCCTTCATTCCCATTCGGTGGATGAGGTTTGGACTCGTCGTATTATTCTTCTTGCGTGGTATACTCTCTGAGGTCTCAGGTAGGTTAACAGCTCTTCGTCCGAGTACCATCTTGGGAACCTTTTTATAATGCAGGTATTTTTCAAGTAGCTGTGTGGTACACGGGCAGATATGGCAAGTCCGCAGATAGTGTTGGTCTCTAGAAGCATATTAGCTTGATGTTCTGTCTCTATATCCCAGAGCAGGTTTCCCTGTGCTGTGAAACGGCTCTTAACTGGGGCTCCACCGAGAATCGTTTCATTTTCCGAGTATAGGTGAATAGGATTCACTTGCCTCAAGTTAGCTCCTTCGGATGTTGGAGCAATTACCACAGGAATGCCCACCGTCCTGTCTTTGCGATGTTGCACACGGCGGAAACCACCCTCGTCCATGTCTTGATCTGTGAGGTTCGCCCCGTTGTGGTCCCCGACGACAGTTGCTTCGTCCTCTGATTCAACGCTGTGTTGTCGCTTGCAGTCAGGTATGCTTGCGCAGGCCAGCTGGTGCTTCTGACCTGGTGTCACACCTTGGGAGGTCATGGCGGCGCTCTCCCTGATGCTTGTCTCGTTTCTTCTACTACCTTTCGACGCAGCGGGCTGCGCAGCACCCGTCAGTCGCCGATACGGCAGGTACCTTTTCGAGTCGTCCGACGTCTTGAGCAGTGCTGAGCCGTAATATAAACAAAAATAAACGATAAAAGCAGACAGAGCTACTTAGCCAAGCAGCAACAGCTTCGTCGTCTTCTTCTCTCGCGGAATGGTAACTTGTTCTTCCAGCACAATCAAGGCATGGTTTCCTGACGGCGTGCGTGGCGGTAGTGCTTCTTCTGTTGATAACGTTATCGACTTTGTTCTTACGTTGATGACAGCACCATGGAGGCATAAGAAGTCCATGCCAAGGATGACATCTCTCGAGCAACGCTGTACGACTACGAAGTCTGCAGCATAAATACGGCCGTAAAAGATGACTATCGCTGTGCAGATTCTTGCTGGCGTTACGACATGACCTCCGGCTGTGCGGATTTCGGGGCCTTCCCAAACTGTCCTAACTTTCTTGAACTTCACGGCGAACGACCAACTATTGACGGAATAGTCGGCTCCAGTATCCACGAGAGCGCCACACTGTGGCCGTCGATAAGAACGTCGAGGTCACTAGTTCGCCGTCTCGCGTTGCAGTTAGACCGTGGCGTCGGGTCATGGCTTCGTCGGCTTGTTCCGCTGCTTTTATGTTGCGTCGTCAGGTCACCTTCGATAAGTGAGGTTTCGTCGTGAAGACTGCCTGGTTGGCGTGGTGTTTTGAAAGCTCCATCGCGGCATCATCGTCGGAGGAGGATCTTCGGTAGTTCGTCGAACAGCAACCCCACCTCCATCGGATGCTGCCCTCAGTTTCCCGGATACGGGCTAGGAGACCAGACCCGCATTGGGCCAGAGTACTGGTGGTGGTGCGGTGACATGCGGCGGCTGGGCGACGGCGAACGAGAAGGACTTCGTGGTGTCCACTGAGTTCCTGTCAGGTAGTCGTCGATGTCGCGTGGCCGTTCCCCTGGCTGCGGACGTGGTGCATTGAAGGCGAAGCCACGCAGTCTCATCAGTCAGTACTGGCAACGGCGGTATGTGTGCCCAGCCTCGCCACAGCGGTAGCAGAGTGGGCGGTGGTCAGGGGTGCGCCAAACGTCGGGTTTCCTCGGTGCTTTGCGCTGGGCCGCTGGCGAACGGTAGGATGTCAGTGAGGTTGGTGGCGGCGGTGGCGTCTGGCGACGGAAGTGCGATGGGGCGGCGTTTTCACGTGCGCGTGGAGGAGGGGCGTGGCGGCGGGCTGCAACAGCATAGCTCATGACTTGCAGCTGCGGCTCTTGAGGCTGAGGAACGCAAATGCTGGATCAATACTTTTTTGCAGACTAGTTGGTTCATACTTGAAAGATTGAATTGCTGCAAAAACTTGTTTTCCTTCAAGTTTGTGCAGCAATCAAACTTTTCAACGATTGCTGGATCTCCTGGCGTGCGACGTCTGCGATGGATTCCACATGAGGCTCCGCGGAAAGAAGTAATTTTCGCAGCTCCTCTTGCACGATCGCTCGGATCGTCTCACGCAAGTCAGTGGCTCCTAGCGCTTGAATGCCGGCGTAGCTTGTAGACAAGAAGCTACGGTTATATTGCCGCGTGTGCATCTCGAGCGTCTTCTCTGTCGTAGATGCTTCTGAAATGAATTCGGTGACCATCTTTGGCGGGTTTCTGATCAGCCCGGCGAAGAGTTCCTGCTTTACTCCTCGCATGAGCAGACGGACATTCTTCTCCTCGGACATGTCGGAGTCAGCATGGCGGAAGAGTTTAATCCTATCTTCCGTGAATAGCGCCACGTTTTCATTTGGCATCTTCATGCGGGTTTCGATGAGAGCTGCAGCCTTCTCCTTGCGCACCACACTTGCGAAAGTGGTGAGTGAGCTGGCGCGAAAGACGTCCCACGTTGTAAGGCTTCGCTCTTGCTTCCCGAACCAGGTCCGAACAGCATCTTCTAAGGCGAAATACACACACCGGAGCTTGTCATCGTCTGTCCATTCATTGAAGGCGACGACGCGGTCAAACCTTTCAATCCAGCATTCCGGGTCTTCCAGTGGTGAACCACGGAAAGTTGGCGGCTCTTTGGGTTGCCGGAGCAGGAGGGGTGTGGGTGGAACCGGCGTTGACATGGTCACCGTGGTCGACGTCAACGTCCTGGTTTTCTTAACCTTGTCCAGTAAAAACCCGTACTCTGGTGGCAGACCTTGTTGGCTGCGGCTAACTCGCTGCTCGTTGCTGGCGTCGGTGTCTTCACGGCATGAGCTTGGTTTACGGCTTGACGGAGGCGTCCGGTACATGGAAAAAACAGCACCTCCACCAGATGTCACGGGGTCGTGACGTGGCCGAACACAGAAGACTTTATGTTGGGATTTAACTGGTTATTTGGGCGAAACTGTGCCTGGTAAACAGAAAGTCCGATTACAGTAGCAGTCTTGCACTGATAGCATTTAAGAGAATTTTATTTCCGGATATATCTTACACAGCTTATGTGCACACATAAAAATGGACAATGGTGAACAATGCGTATGTACAATGCAAGCTAGTATATACAGCGAAAGAACTTATAGCGTATGCAGTGACGTACAATGCAAAAATTGTACAACAAAGACAGGACATTCATGACATCGAGATGATTAAACTTAAATAAACATTAAGGCTATATGAACAAACAAGGGGAGGTCATTCACAGTGTAGCGAGATATTTTGCATTCACCTGTGAGGGCAATTTGTTCTCGCGCTCATGAACAATATTGCACAAAAGGACATGTTTCTAAAGAAGAGAAGAAAAATACACACTGTAATGTCACAGTGGTACAAGCTCTAGCCCACCTCCTCGATAGGGGAGGAAAGGCATGAACACTGTTGTTTTTACGATAATAAATCGCGTAGACCACCGTCGGAGGAAAGTTTCCTCTCCCAGCATGACTAGTTCTGCGTTAAGATGCATGTGCATTATGTTTTTTAGCTGATGTAGTAGGGGATACATGGCTCTCTGGGGGCGTCCCCTCAGGCAGGCCACTCCCCTTCGTTTCCATAAGACGAAGGCTCCGATAGCGATTAAGAGTACAACTAAGTTTCCCTGTGGCTAGACTTCCACTGCATACTTGTTTCGAACATCCTGGTAACCTTGCGCCAAAAGGTGCGCGCTACTACACATTCATGGAAGACATTGTTTAGTGTTTCGACGCGACCGCATTGCGGGCATGTGGCGGAGGGCGCCACGCCCCACGCCGCAAGGTGGTTGGCCGTTGGTAAAGCCCCCCATTCCCTGAGCCAGTTTAGGTCACGGACCTCGGAGGGGAGAGAGGTGTTTGTAAGAGTCCAGCGTCTTTTCACCCGGCATTTCCGGCGTTGTTCTTCAGATAGGCTTTTAAATGCTATTAATTCACTCATCTCGGTGGGGGACATTTCTATAAGTTCTTGAATTGGAAAATCGTTTCGCCATTGTTGAAAAGATTTTATAACATGTGTGTAATACGCTGGTGGCTGCTCAGCAGCTGATCCTGTGTCGTTTGCTAAACCAAAAAGCCTTCTAGAGGTTCCTAGCAGATACACTACAAGTTGCCTGCCTCCATACGATGAGTTCTCTAAGAGTGCCCAGGTGTTTTAGAGAGACAACATGCGGCCCATTACATCAAGGTTGGGTACACTGGGCCCTCCCCATTTTACGGGTAGGCGGACCAAGGCTCTGGCAACAGCTTCGGCGTGGCCATCCCAAAAAAAGGAGCCGCACGCAGTAGCCACTCTCAGCAAAACCCGTCAAGGTGGTCGGGCAATTCTGGCTACATAAAGCAGTGGCGCTGTTATGCTGGATTTAATTATATAAGCTCTTTCAGTAAAAGGTAGTTGAAACGTTCTGGCTACTTCAATGCGTCTGTCCACTTTCTGTTGAATTTCTTTCCATGTGGTGCGGGCTACCTCACCAGTCGAAAGGAAAGTTACACCTAAGACTTTAATGCTTTGGACGATTTGGATGCCATCAGGAAATTCTTCAATGTGCATCCCAAAGCACAATGCCTTGCTTTTTCCGGGATTAAGACGTGCTCCCGACAGGTAACTATACGTGTGTAATATTCGCAGAAAGGCTCTGTAGCTATCTATGTTCCGAATAAACGAGATGTCATCGACGTATGCTGCTACTTTCACTTCGCCCAAGCCAGGAAGAGGGAAACCGCGTATCGAAGTGCATTTCTGGATTTGTTTCAAATATGGATCTATGCATAATACAAAGAGAATTGCGGAGAGGGGACAGCCTTGTTTAATGCCCCTACTTACTGCAATAGGTTTAGACGTATAGCCATTCACTACAAATGATGTTTCTAAGTCTGTGTAGAGTAAGCTAGGGGTGTCGGTTAAATGTTCTGGGAAGCAATAACGCTCAAGCACAGCGAAGAGATAGCTTCATTCTACGCGATCAAAAGCCTTTTCCAGATCCAAGAAAAAAAACACCAGATATTTGTGTTCTTGTAGCGTACGTGAATTAATCGCGAGTCAGCGCAAGCGAGGAGTAGATCGTACGACCTGCGACACAGCATGTTTGTATGTCGCTTACTATTTCCGGTAGAATGGTTGTTATACGGTTTGCAAGGATGGCTGTCAATATCTTATAATCCCAGTTAAGTAGGAAAATGGGCCTCCACGCCCTTAGATCGGACGGCTTTCCCTCGCTTTTAAGCAAGAGAATAACTCTGCTCTCACGAAACGTATTCGGTCTGATTCCGTCAGCAAGAAGCCCATTTAGCATTGTCAAAAGGTGGTCTTAAATTGTTTCTAGAATGGTTTTGTAGAAACTCAAAGGTATCCCGTCAGGGCCGGTGGCGGCGGTTGTGTTCAATGCGCTGAAGCACGATGCGTAATTCATCCAGCGTCGCTGGGCTGCACAGACCATCGCGGAGCTCCTCCGATACGCTGGAAAATCGCTCTAAAAACTCATTAACTATGGTGGTATAGTTCACATTGTTTGCGTTGTCCGCCCAGAAAAGATTCGAAAAATGTGTTTCGAAGACCTTCATTTTGTCTCCTGCTTGTGTGGACTGTTCACCGTTCGGCAACTGAACGAAAGAAACATGCATTTGTTCACCCAAGGAGCCGTTGCGAATACTTCGAAGAACAGCTGGATCTGAAACCGGTCGTCCGTTGATAAAAGACTGCGCAGCCGTGCGCGAACTAAGATGTAGCAAAAGTTCGTGTCGCCCCTTTAACTGATCAAGATAGTCGTGCATTGCGAACGTCAGCGTCTCGCCTCTGCGTACAATGCGCGCTTTTCGTAGCGTGTCCTTTATCTCTATCGTCAGGCGCGCTTTCCTTTCGCGCCCCGCTTTGAAAAGCTCGGCGTGCCAACTGTGTTTCAATGCGTCCCAGTTACGTGGTTCAGGCGGCCTTTTGCATGCTTGCTCCAGTGCATTGCGCAGTAATGCTACGCTATCCGGGTCGTGCACGAGTGTGGTGTCCATTTTTCAATGGTTTCTAAATTTAGTGGATTGTTCAAAGAAAAGTTTTACAGACACTGTAAAGTGGTCTGTAATGCATGGAACGTCCGCTGGGAAATGTAGGACCTCGCCACTAAGGACATGTGTGGCTAGCACTTCTGGGAAAATAGAAGCGGTCTTGCCGGGTCATGTTGGGACCCCGTTGCCATGTTGCAACGAAGTCATTTCCATGAGTGTCGACCCACGCCTCCCTGAGCTTGAAATTGTGGATGAGTTGTCACAATGCGCCAACTCCGCTTTATAGTCTGCTTTGTCTGCGTCCGTGCGCATCTCTGTCGGTGTCCTCAGCACAGTTAAAATCCCCGACTAAGAAAGTAGGGTAGCTGTCAAACATAAATGAGTCGAGTTAATTGAAAAAATCGACCGTGCCCCTCCCCCCCGTTGAGCTGGGGCATATATTACGAGCGCCCTTACTCGTCTGCCGTGGATGTTAAGGCTACTGCTAGTGTGCGGCCATCAACACCATCAACACAGTGAGCTCTTTGACGTAACGCTGGTGTTAAGAAAACAACTCCGACTTCGCACATCTGTGAATCAGTCAGCGAAAAAAAGGCTTCGACTCCAAAATGTGAAGAAAAGAATTGCACATCAAAAGAGGTTCAAAAATTACATTCTTGTAAGAAGAGGATGTCGACATGACGTGACCTTGCAAAGTGCATGACTTCTCTCTGCTTATCTTGGCGTCTGAAACCCCTGACGTTTAAGGAAAGAAAATGCACCGTAGCCATTGTGAAAAGGGAGAGTGTGCGCAAACTTCAGAAAAACTCCTTGCAGAGGGTGGGGCGAGCGCTCAACGAGTGAACATGACTAAAGAGAGAAATGCTCTGACGTCGTCAGAGCATTAGCGAATTTTTGGGGCTTACTTCTGTCCGTAGAGCCCTCAGAGTCTGTGGTCGGTGGGTGGGCTCGTTTGGTGGCTGGACGGTCTATTTACATGGCGCTGGCACCGACACTCGCACCGGCGGCCGCACCTGTAATCTGGTAAATGGGGTTTCACAGGCTCAGTTTGCGGGTCTGAGCCGAGTACTTGCTGGCGCGGACGCTCGTCGTTGTTAGTGGCATAATCACAGTTGTGGTCTTGTCTGCGCTGATGACCGGAGCGTCTGCACGTCCCGTTATTCTGGTGCCGCGTTCCATCGAAGCTCTCGGCGCCTCGGAGCTACTGGTGGTGCCAACTGTGTCAGAGCTGTAGCTCTCGTGCTCTCTGCTAAGTACGGGCACTCGGGCTTCGGCTTTGGATGAGCTGTGTTCTTCATAGGCGTCCGGCGAAAAGTCGCTGGTCTCGGACAGGGTGTCAAGGGTTGACAAGGCTTTCTCAGACATGGGAAGCAGGTCTCCTGCGTCTTGTGGTTCAGCATGGGCGTCAGTGTCGCTTGTGTCAGTGTCGCTCGCAGGCTCGAGCACCGGATAATCATCTCTCGATGCGAGCGTGAGGTCGGTGCACGCTTGTCCTTTGGTTGCGTCTGCTGCTGCCGCTGCGAAGGACTTCGGACGTACGCAGTCAGCTGTTGCATGGCTGCCCGAGCACTTGCGGCACGGTTCTGCGCACCCCTCTGTGGCATGTCCAAACACGTTGCAGCGCGTGCAAAGGGGCGTGGCACAATCTTTGGCGATGTGGCCAGCATTCCTGCACTTAGAGCACACTTTCTTGACACCCCGGTAGTCACACACAACATTGTAGCCTTGAACTGTCAGAAAGTTCGGTATTTGGCTTTTCATTTCCACTCGCGCCACACGAACACCTGTGCCAACCCCAGGGCGGCCTTTGAACACTGGCGCGTGGATACGTTGCACGTTGCCGTAGGCGGAGAGAGCAGTCGCTAGGGCTGCGTCGCCTAACCCCAGCGGTACCCGGAAGACTGTGACGTGGACTATTTCAGGACCTACGCTGACTAGTGTAATTGATTCGCCGTTCAAGAGAATGGCGGCCCGGCTCTTCATGCATGGACGTTTGCGGCTGCGGCGCCAAACTTTGCACCTCCCATGTGCTGGAGGGACTTGATACTGGCTGGGACGGTTACTGCTTCGAGGGCATCTATGATGTCATCGACGGTGCTCCCCTCTGGAGCGCTGAAGCTAAAGCAATGAGCTTTCGGTGGTGGCGCGGCGAAAGCCATCACACTTCCGCCCTGGCCCCGGCTCCCGTGGCTTGCGCTGTGGTGCCCGGGCGTTGGCTCATGATGAAGGCCTGGACAGAGCCGGGGGGTTGTCTAGGGGTTCGCTTGATTCTCGATGAGATGGGGTCGACGACTGGCAGCGTTCCTGGTCGCGGGAATCCTGGCACCAGGTAAGCGGCGAACGCAGCGTCGGCCATCGATCAACTACTGACAAGCGGCGAAGTGCGTCGGCATTTATACTCTTGCCATCTAATGTTCTAGCGTTATCGCTGGCGGTGACGAGTGTTCCAGAATAATCTGTACAGTTCGCGTAGTGGGCATGATCATAGATAGAAATGATCCACTACAGTATTGAAGCTTCTCGAAAACTGCAGGCGCGGTTGATTGATTGATTGATTGATATGTGGGGTTTAACGTCCCAACACCACCATATTGAAACGCGCTAGCGAAGATTCGATGAAGAGGAGGAAGAGACTCGACTGGCTCGCGAGCGACGCTGTGAATCCTTCGCTGAGCTACACCTCTGCATTAGCCATCTTGTAAATAAACGCGTTCCATCGTCACAATTGTGGTGGAAGGTGCAGGGTAAGCTAGCTACTACGAAGTGATACCGGAGAGGCACCATTCCCTAACGACGGAACCGCTACACGAGCTTCGCCGCAGCCGTCAACTAGTGGGCTTGGCACCATTACCTCAAGAAATGAGCTCGGACGGAGACAACCAGCAACCAGCCGCAAGGACGTCACCCTACGACTACAGGGAGCCGCGAAGCTTCACAGAGAAATCCGGCGATGACGTGGACGAATGGCTAAGCCACTATCAGCGGGTGAGCTGTTCGAACGGTTGGAATGCGGCTAGCCAGCTGTCTCACGTGGGGCTCTTCCTCAATTTCACGGCGCTGGTATGGTTTGAGAACCATGAAGACACATTGACAACCTGGGACCAGTTTGTGGAGGAAATTAAGAAATGCTTTTGAGACCTAGCAACGAAGAAGAAACGTGCCGAGCAGACGTCGTCGCAGAGGGCTCAAGTCACCGGTGAGACATGCAGAACCTACATTGAAGAGATTCCGAAGTTGTGCAAGTCGGTGGATGCCCACATGACGGAAGAAGACAAAGTGGGCCATACACTCAAGGGCATCGCCGATGACGTCTACCACTTCCTCATTGGCAAGGAGAGCCTAGAATGCGTGGCTGACGTGATTAACCACTGCCGAACCTTCGAGGCTCTCAAAACTCGTCGCATCACATCGATGTTCGGACGTCTGGCCAACGTCACGACTATTGCCACCGTCGATGTCTGCCAAAATTCTCTACCTGCCGACCTTTCCTCCACCATTCGTTAGATTGTAGGGGAGGCATTGCGTCGCCATGTCTCTGTTCCCATGTAAGCTGGAGACCCACAGTGTGATACACTATCCCAAGTATCAATGCTGCGAGTTTTGACGAGCGCAGTTACTCCACCCGCAGTCCACGGCTGAGGGCTCCGCCACCACAGGCTACTTACGTCGAGTCGTCTTATGCGCCCCGCAGCAGTTATAGCTACGACAGCCAACCGCCTCCGTTTGTGTCCGAGTGGCAACAGTTCCCTGAGCATCGTCTCCACACCGCAGCATTCAATGTGCCTCGGGAACGCCCTGTGTGCTACCAGTGCAGTGTTCGCGGACATATCGCCCGGTTTTGCCCATCGCGACGTCGCCCACGCACGACGTTTTCTGAACGACCAGCGATGCTTGCACGGCGAAGCGAACAGCCCGATTACGCCTACTGGCCTTCGGATTCAACTGCCCAGAAGCACGGGCACCGGCCGAACATCCGCAGTGACTCGCCTGCCTCTGTGAGGACGCCACCTACTACGCGCCAGCGACGGTCCCCATCTCCCCGTCCCCGGCCGCGGCTTTCCTCTCCGCCACCGGGAAACTAGCCGGCGCGGCCGATGGAGGCGAGGTCGCTGGACGTACCGCTTTGTACACGAGTATGCCTCCATTAGTTCACATGCTTCACAAGAAGGTTCATGTATTCATTGACGATGTTCCCACGATGGCTCTGGTAGACACCGGTGCAACAGTTTTTGTAATGAGTTTAGTTTTCAAGGAGAGACTTAGCCGCAAGGTTAAGTTTTATTGGGATAAATCTTCTACTTTTCGAGCAGTCAGTGGCACGGCTTTGTGTCCAGTAGGTGTGTGCACTGTGTCTGTTCGTGTTGCTGGTAAAGCGTTCAAGGCAGAATTCGCAGTGCTCGCTCATTCCACGCATGACGTTATCCTTGGAATTGACTTCTTGCAAAAGTACCGTGCGACTGTCCACTGCGGGGCAGGCGAGGTTCTGTTGTCCGTCCTCGCCCAGCAGCCTCAGCGTAGCGGAGACGACAACCTCGTTGTAGTTAAAGACACTATTCTACCGGCATGGTTTACTGCCAGCGTGCCCGCTGCTGCTTCGAATACCGACTCGAGTTTCAGTTCTCCTGATATTGTGATTGAGCCGTTGCCTTTGTCTTGCATGAAGAAAAACATCTTTCTGCCGCACTGCGTTGTGTCTCTCACCGAGGGAAAACCTAAATTATGGGTAGTTAACTGCTCATCCGAGTCTGTTGTACTACCAGAGGGAATGCGCCTTGCCATGTTTGAAGGGCAGTGCAGTATCTGCATAGGAGCTCTCAGCAATGCAGCAAATTCGGACTATGCTGATATATCCGGCACGGAATACGAATTTCATAAGATGGTTAGCAAGTCTATTCCCTCGCATAAGCGCAAAGTGTGGGTTACACTGCTGGCCAGGCACGCTAAAGTATTTGATTTTGCACGGAAGTCGCATAGACCTCAGACGCCCAGCACACGCACTCGTCACAAGATCGACACCGGATCTGCGCACCCCCTCAGGCAGAAACCTTATCGAGTTTCCGCGTCAGAGCGCAAGGTAATTTCAGAGCAAGTCAGCGAGATGCTAACCTCTGGCGTAATTCAAAAATCGTCAAGTCCCTGGGCCGCGCCAGTTATCTTGGTCAAGAAAAAAATGGGTCCTGGAGGTTCTGCGTTGACTACCGATGTCTCAACTCTATAACTAAGAAGGACGTGTACCCGCTTCCTCGCATCGATGATGTCATCGACTGACTGCATTCAGCGTCCTATTTTTCATCGGTGGAATTGCGATCCGGGTATTGACAGATCCCCATGGATTCGGCTGACAAAAAAAAAGACGGCCTTTGTTACACCCGACGGTCTGTTTGAGTTTAATGTTATGCCATTCGGCTTGTGTAATGCCCCCGCCACATTTGAAAGATATATGGACACCGTTTAACGGGGCCTCAAATGGGAAATTTGCCTGTGTTACCTGGACGATGTGGTGATTTTCGGCCGAACATTTGAAGAACATAATCATCGCCTTGACCTCGTTCTAACCTGTCTCGAGGAAGCTGCGCTTACACAGAACTCAAAAAATGTCACATTGGAAAACGTGAAACCTTGGTTCTGGGACACCTGGTGGATAAAAATGGCGTGAGACTGGACCCGCAGAAAGTCGCCGCTGTCAGCAACTTCAAGCAGCCGCAGTCCCTCAGGGAGTTGCGTAGCTTCCTGGGCCTGTGTTCTTACTTTCGTCGATTTGTTCCAAATTTCGCTGATAAAGCACAACCACTGACTTACTTGCTGCAAAAGTATGTCCCTTTCCACTGGACACCGGATTGCGAAGCAGCCTTTAAGCAGCTTCGGTTCATACTGACTTCAGGACCGATACTACGCCATTTCGATCCTTCTGCTGAAACGGAAATTCACACAGATGCCAGTGGAATCGGCCTTGGTGCAGTGCTCGTTCAGCGCCATGACAATGCTGAACACGTGGTCGCTTACGCAAGTCGTTCGTTGAGCAAGGCAGAGCGAAATTACACAGTCACAGAACAGGAGTGCCTCGCAGTCGTTTTCGCCGTGCACAAGTTTCGCCCATACATCTACGGCCGTCGCTTCTCGGTAATCACCGACCATCATTCTCTATGCTGGTTGGTAGGCCTCCGAGACCCATCTGGACGACTGGCGCGATGGGCTTTGCGCTTACAGGAGTTGGAATTCGCAGTACGCTACAAGAGCGGTAACCGGCACGCAGACGCCGACTGCCTATCGCGCCTTCCTCTACCGACGACTGAGTGCGACGCTGACAACTTCGACCAGTATATCGGCGCTATTGCCTCTGAGTTCCCTGATCTCGCGACTTTCCGGACAGCCCAACAAGAGGACCGCTCCTTAGATTCTCTATCAAGCTCTTTTGTGGTTCACGGCGGCGTCCTTTTCAAGAAGAATTATTCCGGACAAGGCGCCCGTCTGCTTCTAGTTGTTCCACGCACTTTACGGGCTCACGTCTTTCGGTCCTTACACGACGACGCAACCCGCGGCCACATGCGCTTCGCCAGAACGCTTCAACGAATCCAGCAAAGGTTCTATTGGCCCAAGATGCGACACGACACGGAAAAATACGTCGCTGGATGCGAACAATGCCAACGACACAAACGTCCCACGGCTACGCCGCCAGGACTTCTCCATCCTGTTCCACCTCCTAACTCTCCCTTCGAGACCGTTGGTGTCGATCTGCTTGGTCCATTTCCACGATCGAGCAGTAACAATCGATGGGTCGTCGTCTGTGTTGACCACCTAACGCGCTACGCAGAAACTGCTGCAATACCTTCTGCAACAGCCATGCACGTGTCGCAGTTTATGCTTCGCTGTATAATTCTCCGCCATGGTCCTCAACGCGTTGTCATTAGCGACCACGGACGTCAGTTCGTTGCCGACGTCGTTGAATAGATCCTGCGTCTGTCTGCCTGCCATTTCCGCCATGCCACACCATATCACCCGCAGACCAATGGTCTCGTAGAGCGCACGAACCGGACTCTCACGAACATGCTGTCTATTTATGTCGATTCTAAGCACAAAAACTGGGACGAAGTGCTACCTTACATCACGTACGCGTACAATACCGCGAAGCATAAAACTACAGGTTACTCTCCATTTTACCTGCTGTACGCTCGCTCCCCACGATTTTGTCTCGACACTATACTACCTTTTACACTAGACGTGGAAACCTCGATAGCCGAGACGCTCTGCCACGCAGAAGAAGCCCGTCGCATCGCACGCCTCCGAACCTTGGCATCCCAGCAGCGTTCTAAGAAACGTTACCAACGTTACGACGCCTGCCATCGCTTCGTATCTTATAGTAAGGGGCGATCTTGTGTGGTTATGGACACCAGTCCGCAAACGTGGTTTGTGCCAGAAGTTCTTGGCTCACTATTCCGATTCATTCGTCATTTTTGACCGCCTCAGCAACGTCACGTACGTAATCTCGAGCGTCACAAGCAATGATCGCCGCTCTAGCAAAACACAACTGACACACGTTGCGCGCCTTGAACCGTGCCACCATCAACCATCTGAATGACTCGCCCGGAGGGCATCGTCTGCGAACCGGGAAGTGAAACGCGCTAGCGAAGATTCGACGAAGAGGAGGAAGAGACTCGACTGGCTCGCGAGCGACGCTGTGGATCTTTCGCTGAGCTACACCTCTGCATTACTCATCTTGTAAATAAACGCGTTCCATCGTCACAATATGATTATGAGAGACGCCGTAGTGGAGGGATCCGGGAGTTTCGACCACCTGGGGTTCTTTAACGTGCACCCAAATCTGAGTACACGGGCCTACATCATTTCCGCCTCCAACAGAAATGCAGCCACCACAGCCGGGATTCGATCCTGCGACCTGCGGGTCAGCAGCCGAGTACCTTAGCCACTAGCCCACCGCAGCGTGGCGTAGGAACGGTTTGCGCTGAGAATTGTGTAGTATATTGGGGCGATAACAAAGCTTGAGGAATGGCACGTGGAATTATATATATATATATATATATATATATATATATATATATATATATATATATTCTACCGGAGCGTAGTGGCACCAGCTCTGTGCCAGCGTGAAACAAGACATTGACGTCCGTGTGGCTCGTGCTTGCCGGGTTCCTGCCTGTACCAGCTTGTTGCGGCTAACGCTTCTTAATTATTAACAAGTTTTTTTTACGTAAACTCACTCGTTGCATTTGGTGGAAACGTGCTGGGTAACATCCTGGAGCTCCGCAGTCGTAAGCTACCATCTGATTCCGCAATTACCGAGCGCGTCGATCCCCCACAAGCTTCTTCATGCCGCCGCCTGTCATGTGCCCTGGCTTACTTTGTCTGCTTGACCCACCAGTCTACAACGGTACTGACGATCACGATGTCGAGGACTGGCTGGCAAAGTACGAGCGTGCCAGTGCGATTAACAAGTGGGATGACCTTGCGAAGCTGACTCATGTTATCTTCTATTTGGCAGATTTGGCCAATCTATGGTTCATCAACCACCAAGCCGACATCCCCACCTGGTCGGTTTTCAAGGCGATAGTGACCTGGTTTTTCGGTCGTCCAGCTATGCGCAAGCTTCGCACTGAACTTGGCCTGTGGGGACAATTTCAGCTAAACGGTGAGAGCTTCACGAGCTACATTGAGGATGTGATCGGCCTCTGTAGGCGAGTGGTTGCTAGGATGACGGAGGCTGACAGAATAAAGCATATAATAAAAAACATTGATGACGACGCTTTTCATATGCTTGTGGCCAAAGACCCACAGACCCCCACTGCCGTGATTCAGCTCTGTGAAAGTTTTGATGAGCTGCGCAAGCAGCAAATTTCTACACGTCGCGGTAATACGCAAATGGCAGATATTTCGTCTTTGGAGTGGAAAAGAAGTGGCTCCGACTACACCGTATTGATGCCTCAAATTCAACAGTACATCCGTGTTGAAGTTGCTTGACAGCTCTCGCTTGTGACCACCATCGACGAGAACCCCAAGCACTTGACCACTCACTTCGCCATGCTATTCAGACGCAAGTTGCCGAGGCTCTCCCTTCGCCCACGTCCCCAATATCAGGTACTGCACCGCTGACTTATGCAGAAGCCGTCCGCCGACCTCCTGCCCAACCGCCGCTCCCTTCATATAGTCTAGCAGCCAACTACTACAGGTCACCTGTTTCAGTTTATCCGGTAAATCAACCCTTCTCGCCGCCTCAAGCACGTGTTAACTCTTGGCGTACTCCGGATAACCGGCCAGTCTGCTGCAACTGCGGTATTCCAGGGCTTGTCGCGCGCTACTGTCGTCGCCGTAGATTCTAGTTTAATGAGGCTCAGCATTCCGGCAACGTTCCTCGGCAACCAGAATCACATGTTACACCTGATGCACCTGACCACCGCTCACGTCGACCAGACTTCAGCCCACATCGACCTCCTTCACTCCGTCTTCGATTTCCTTCTCCCATGCTTCGCCGTTCCAACCACGCCCCGGACGAAAACTAACCGTCACAGTTCCCGAGGCAAGAGCTGCGCCCTCAACGAAATTTCCAAGGCCTCATCTTTCGCCCCCTAACGAGATTGCCGTGTTTGTGAATGGTTTCGCCACAACTGCTCTTGTCGACAGAGGTGCCGCTATTTGTGTAATGCGTGAAATGTTGTGCCGCAAACTGAACAAAGTGACGACTCTACTGGTGGATATTTCCTTACACACAGCGAGTTCGCAGCACGTCCCGCCTTCTGCCACATGCACTGCTCGTGTTGGGATTCAAGGGGTGCTGTATATCGTTGAATTTGTCGTCCTTCCGCATGCGTCTCATGAGACCGTCCTGGGATGGAACTTTCTTTCCGCTATACATACGGTTGTCGACTTCGCCTGTTCACAACTCGTTTCGTTTCCGTTCAGCACGACATTCATAGATCTCCCTTGCTCGCCTAAAAAGGTAACCGTCGCCACTGACGTCATTATCTCTGCTTTTTCAGTCGGTCGCCATGGTCTCTATTTTTCGCAACTCGGTCCCTGATTCAACTGCCCTCTTTATACCGTCGCAAGAATGCGCTCGTCACCAGAACCTTGTCGTCCCGTTTGCCGTCATAACGCTTGCCAATGGTTCGAGTGCCGTGTACGTGTGCAATCTGTTACCTTGTCCCGCTACCTTATTACATGGCGAATGTATTGGGCATCTTGACGCTTATGATGCCATCTTTCCTTTCGATGCCCCTTCCGATACGACGCCGATGTCCGTGGATGCTGTCACGGCTGCCACAGCACCCTCACTACCTGACGAAGACGTTGTGTCGCGCAGCGTGGATATCGGGCTTACGCAAGACCAGCGCAATCAGCTCATTCAACTACTTGACCGTTTCCGTTCCTCCTTCGACCACGGACAACCTCCCTTGGTACGCACGTCAGTTGTCGCTCACACTATCGACACCGGTCATCATAAACCATTTCGTCAGCGTCCCTACCGCGTCTCGCAGGCTGAGCGTGACGTCATCACTCAAAACGTCAATGAGATGCTCCAACGTAGTGTCATTCAACACTCGCACAGTCCTTGGGCTTTGCCAGTGGTCCTTGTGCGGAGAAAAGATGGTTCTATTAGGTTTTGCGTGGATTATCGGTGACTAAACAAGATCCCACGCAAGGATGTTTATCCCCTGCCACGCATTGATGACGCCCTGGATTGCCTTCAAGGTGCGGAGTTTTTCTCTTCACTGGATCTGCGCTCTGGACATTGGCAAGTGCCAATGGCCGAACCAGACCATCCCAAAACGGCGTTTGTGACCCCAGGCGGCTTATATGAATTTATTGTAATGCGCTTCGGTCTTTGCAATGCGCCGGCAACTTTTGAACGGATGATGGACAGTGTCCTCAGGAGACTTAAATGGCATATCTGTCTTTGCTATTTAAATGACATAGTCGTTTTCTCTAGAAATTTTGAAACTCATCTTTCCCGTCTGGAACAAGTTCTCTAGTGCCTTACAGCAGCCGGGTTGCAACTGAATTTCAAAAAATGTCGTTTTGGCGCCCGCAAACTCACAATTCTCGGCCACATCGTCTCAAAATAAAGAATATCGTCAGACCCTGCCAAACTGCGTGCCGTTGCCGAGTACCCCAAGCCTACCACCCTAAAGGAGCTCCATAGCTTCGTAGGCTAGTGCTCGTATTTTCGGCGTTTCATCCGCAATTTTGCTTCTATAATCGCCCCCCTAACTCAGCTTCTTTCCTGTAGCGCGGACCTCTCTGGCTGGAATTCCTATTGCAATATCGCATTCACGACGCTGCGCAGGATTCTCAAGTCTCCACCAGTTCTCCACCACTTCGACCCCAAAGCACCTACTGAAGTTCACACGGATGCTAGCGGTGTCGGCCTCGGTGCCATTCTCGCTCAAAGCAAGGATGGCTGCGAAGAGTACGTTGTCGCCTATTCCAGCCGTACCCTAACAAAGGCAGAGTCCACCTATTCCGTCACGGAAAAGGAGTGCTTAGCTATCATTTGGGCTATAGGAAAATTTCGCACTTATCTTTACGGACGGCAGTTTGATGTTGTCACAGATCACCATGCCTTATGCTGGCTAGCGTCCATGAAAGACCCTACTGGCCATCTCGCTCATTGGGCTTTACGCCTTCAGGAATACGACATCCATGTTCTTTATCGCTCAGGACGCAGACATTCAGACGCCGATGCCCTATCCCGCTCTCCGCTGCCTCCTGATCTTGCCTGCTTACCATCTGCAATCTGCAACTCTTCATCGCTGAGCATCACCGACATGCCAGCCGAGACGCGCAGGGATCCCTGTATCAATTCTCTGCTCAAATTCCTCTCTCACAGTTCGGTAGAATCGACTTCACGGTCCCTCTCTCGTCAAGCAGGACACTTTGCTGTCCGTGAAGGCTTGTTGTATCGCCGCAATTACGAGACTGATGGCCGTAGGTGACTCCTTGTCATCCCCGACATTTGCGCTCGGGCATCGCTGCCTTTCACGATCATCCCCAGTGTGGCCACACTGAAGTATTCAAGACCTACTCTCGCCTTCGTCTAAGATACTACTGGTGCGGCAAGTATCGGCACGTCCGCCAGTACGTTCGGTCATGTGCCACGTGTCAACGCCGCAAGACGCCTTCTCGCAGCACTAATGCCCTTTCAAACCTTAACCTGTCCAGCGAGACCATTCGACCGCGCCGGAATTGATATTTATGGTCCTTTACCCAACACTCCTTGAGGCAAACGGTGTATTATCGTCGCCGTCGATCATTCGACACGCTACGCTGAAACATCTGCACTGCCTGCTACCACTGCGAAATACGTTGCGTCCTTTATTCTTCACCGTCTGATTTCGCGGCACGGTGCACCTCGTGAATTATTGAGTGACCGTGTATGCGTGTTTCTCTCGAACGCCGTCGACGACCTGCTAGAGGAATGTCGCATTGTCGATCGGAAAACCTCGGCATACCATCCTCCAACCAATGGCATGACAGAACGCTTTAATCGCACCCTTGGAGATATGCTTGCCATGTACGCGTCTGACGACCACACTAATTGGGACCAAGTGCTTTCTTTTGTAACGTACGCGTACAACTCTGCGCCACAAACAAATACCAGCTTCTCTCCTTTCTTCTTCCTGTACGGACGTGAACCATCATGCTCCATGGACACCATTCTCCCGTACAGACCTGACGTTTCCGAAGCGACGCCCGTTTCCGAAGCAGCTGCTTAGGCCGAAGAGTGTCGTCAACTTGCTCGCTCGTTTACCGCGCAAGACCAGTGGCGCCTGAAAACTGACCACGATGCATCTGCATCTAGTGCCCACTATAACCCAGGAATATTTGTTTGGCTCTGGGTCCCGTCTACCCCTCCCGGTCTTTCCCCAAAGCTTTCGTCAAAATACCATGGCCCCTACCGTGTGGTGCGACAAACATCTCCCGTCAACTATGAAGTTGAGCCCATTGATCCACCTTCTGACCAACGCTGCCATGGGCGTGAAACGGTTCACGTATCACGCCTCAAACCATGCTATGACCCCCCTGTCGTGTCATTTTCTTAGATCGCCAGGTTGGCTTTTTTCTGCGCGGGGAGTAATTGTACTGGAGCATAGCTCTGTGCCAACGTGAAAGAAGACGTTGACGTCCGTGTGTGGCTCGTGCTTGCCGGGTTCTTCCCTTTACCAGGTTCTTGCGGCTAACGCTTCTTGATTAATGACAAGTGTTTTTTTGCGTGAACTCGCTCGTTGCAATATATATATATATATATATATATATACATATTATATATATATATTTGTTTGTGTGTAAGTATACATTTATTGTACCTAGCGTGCACGGTTAAAAACTACTATGAAGTTGGTTGGATGATGGATGAAAACTTTTAATGGTGTCCTGAAGGATTCCACTCCCGTTTATAAGGGTAGGATCGTGGGCCGCTCCCACGCAGGGACGGGAAGACCCAGCCTCATCGTCGCATCGTGGGCATTCTGGACAGCCTAGAGTTGTTGTATGAGAACTGGACTCGTGAGAATTAAAGGAAAGGAGTTTTGGGGAAATTCTTCATTTTCTCTTTGTAATGAGGGGCACCTCCAGAGCATATGGTTAAAATTACTGCGATTGCGGCAGTCCGGACAAAGTTCTGAAATATCGGAGTAATGGCTCTAGGTTACGAGGCTAGGGTATGTTCCCGTCTGAAGCATGCGAAGAGAGATTGCCTATGGCCTAGACAATTTTCCGACCGACAACGTAAAGGACCTACGGCCTCATTGATAGTACTTCGTGATCTCGTCGAAGGTAGTCAAAATGTCCCTATAATGAAGGTTGGGTTCTGATTACTCTGTCTGAGAAGCAAAAGTCCCGGCGCGGTAAGTGAAGCCTCGTGCCTTAGAGTGAGCTAGCTCGTTGACATTGGGAAGGCACCCGACCTTCAAGCCAAGGTGAGAAGGGTCGAAATAATAGTGTGGTGGGTGAGTTTCTTGTGACGGAAAGTTCTAAAAACTTCTTTGCACACGGAACCAGGAGTGAAGGTCCTAGCAGCACTATGAAGTGAACGAAACAAACACAAACAGCGTTCTCGGCTTGACATTGGCGTTTCACAGCACCGTATCGGGCACACATTTCCAAATGTTCTTGCGAGGCGGCCAGCCAGCGAACGGTCGAGAGTGAGGCGCGAGTGGACGACAAAGTGGGGCACAGGGAGAAGAGAGAGCGAATGGCGAGAGAAGGAGCGGCGAAGCACTACACCTGTCATTCTTGACGGCCATGCTGTCAGCGTTTTAACAAAACCAACGCTGGCAGCACGAAAGCTACAAACGCGTTTTAAAAGCACTGCGTTGAGGCTGTGGCAAGTAACGTTCAAGTCAAAGAGGTGGGGACTCCGGTTGGGCGAGGACAAGCGAGCGCGCCCGACGCTGCTGCTGACAGCTGTCGACGCCGAAGCGTGACATGGTGGGGGCTCGGGTTTCTTGGGGCGGGCGCGCCCAGAGCTATTGCTATGCGAGAGGGCAGAGGACGGATTTAGACAGATCCAGACGGATCCAGATGGACATAGCCCCACTAAGAAATGCATTCCCATTTAGTGCGAGGAGCCCCTTTAAGGCGTGCAGTATCGCGTGGCAAAAGCGTGGAATCACACGAGGCGTCAAAACGTGCAATGCGCAACGAGTTGTTGATCCACCCGTACAAAGTGCACAGGCACAATAATTCAACATTATCAGCAGCAACATCTACACAGTGTGCAGCTGCAAATGGGCGCGTATAGCCTTACGGATGGCTAGTAGGTACTCTGGCAGTTGACAAAAGGAAAAGCTGCGTCCTAATGGGCACATGGCGAGGTACTCGTGGTAGGCGATGTAGGATTGTTTTAAAGAGCCCATGTTGCGCACACGGACGTTTTTTTTCTAGCAGTCCGTTTAAACTGTCCACCGAGAAGCCAAAGCTGGCTTGTGTATACCTCGATGCGAACGTAGCCCGATAGTACACTGTAACGTTCTACTGTTGAAAGATAGGTTGAAGCATCCTCCGTGTGTGTGTGTGTGTGTGTGTGTGTGTGTGCGTGTGCGTGTGCGTGTGTGTGTGTGTGTGTGTGTTTAGCTGAGTCCTCCAGAGTGGGTTTTTGGGTATGAGTGGGTCTTTAGATTAGCCCTCCAGAGTGGGTATTTGCCATTTTTAGTAAGAAAACATTCAAACGACAAACGTGCATTGTCTTGATCCCCAAGCCACTGTACCGTGATATTCAAGGTGATTCATTTTTCTTTTCATCATAAACTTCCATTTTCTGTTGCGGGTGTAAGCACCATGACGCAGCAGATATCATCATCATCAGGCTCGACTCTTGGTCAATGCCCTAGACATTCCAGGAGCAGAGGCATTGCAGAGGCATCATCGTCCTCAGATGCATGCCGATCACCCAAAGTGGGCTGTGCCAGGTGGCCACCTTGGAGCAGGGCAAATCGATCAGGACAGTGCCAATGTACAAACTCTCATCCACAGAAGTGCGGACGTTTGTCGAACGCGACCTCACCCAGCAGCAGTCGCGTCTTTCGGATGCACCTCGGGTGGGCGATTCGGAAGACCCGCCGCCAGCCATGCCAGACGGCGGGTGCAAGCAGGGCCTGGAGCAAGCCGACGCATCCTACGCTCCAACGGGGACTGCAAACATCCCAACGCTGGTGCGATACACGGTAAGCTATATCGCTTGCCATATTTTGCCCGAATGCACGCTGCGCGAACAATGCCGCTGGTCATCCTTCAATCGCTAATATTTCACCTCGCTGTCGCATCCTCCACATGCCAGGCGTTCCTGGCAGAGCTATTCGACTGTTTCTGGAACTTTTCCGGTACTCTGGCAATAGATGTCGTTAAGTACATTTCTCTGCAATCGTAAAATGCCACTCTTTTGGTCATTGCCTTAAATATTCAGCTGCGTGGACTGCGTCAACTCAGAGATGTGACGAAGCGGTGTATCTCGGACGCTGAAAATGCCACATTTATCCGATTACGCCTGCTCTATTGGACAGCTGGTGTCTCCTCCATCGTTTTCTTTTGTCCTCACGCTCATGCGTGCGAGCTTCCGAAACCCAGTGCCCCTCTTTTTCCTCCGCTCAGCCATACTTCTCGAGTAATAAGGATTCGCCGACAGATGTCCCGCGGTAGTCGAACTACTCACTGACAGTTGTTCCGTTCCAGCTGTAAAATTGACGCAAGAGGTATTTGATGTTGGAAAGCTATTTGAAGCACCCCAATTGCTATGGTAGGCGGCGAGACTGTGTCGTGATGGTCGTCGTGGGCCATGCATAACAGCAGCGTAGGCAGAAAGTTTTTTTTGGAGTGGGCGGAGGGGCACCTCCTTGGTCTGAAGTGGGGCTCAGCAGGAAAATGGTAATCTTGCAATCTGTATGGCAGGGCGAAACCAATTTGGGGGAGAGGCAACGGGCCTGGTGTGCCACGTCCTATAGCTACGTTACTGATACGCGCGACTTGATATGGCGAACTGCCAGAAATGCCTTTGGCAGACAGTGACAAATGTATCGTCGCGGAAGCAATTTCCGCAGGTGGTAATACGAGTCGCAGTTTGGTGATCCTGCTTGAATTACTCTTACTTGCACAGCCTTGATGAGTAGGCCTAAGTAGGCCCGGTCTAAGTAGTCTAAGTAGACTGTCGTGCTGAGTAGACCTTTTCTTTCCGAGTCGGACTAAGAATGCGTGTGAACTCGCAAGGCTGTGATACGCAGTCAGCGTGACGTGACACACTAGCTACGATCAACTTTCTCGCGTATGCTGTTTATTCTGAGTTTCGTTGGGTGAACGGTGTTCTGTTGTGCATCAGTAGCGCATCACTACCTGTCTCATCGTTATGAGTTCCACGCCTAACAGGGGAACTCTCAACAAAGGAAATCAGGCAGCGAGCCATGGAGGGGAAAATGGTACGCGCCGCGTTGAGGGAAAAGAGAACCACGTGGGTGAAAGAACAAATGCTTGTAAGGAATCAAGTATAATGGGCACATACACAGGCTTGCAGCGGAAAACAAAGCTAACTGCTGGTTAATAAAAAGTCACAGTTTTGCGGCAGGGGCGAAGCAATCGATGCGATAGCAGCTTAGAATTTAATGCTAAGAACGGCTAGCAGATTGAAACGTTCAACGCGCTGCTCACGCACAAATGAAGCACGAAAATAACACACACAGGACGAGAGCTAACTAACAACGCTTACAACTCAACGCTTAACGCGCTATTTAAACAAAAACGACGCACGAAACGTAATCACAGGTACTGATATGAGTGCGAACTAACGAGTGCCCCACTTGTTACTTCACTGTGTTTGAAAGCGCGCTCTTTTCGCAAACCGGGCCTGCCCAGTGAGCGAAGTGACCTTTGTGGCTCAGACAACTAACGCATTCGTTCCGGTGAAAGGCCAAGGTACCTGATTCTGCCCGCCTAAGGATAAGCGTGCGCACACAAATGCCTACCCCCCCACCCCCATCTGTGGGCAAAGTACGCGTTGGGAGATAACCGCGCGTTGGCGCATTGCGACGAGCTTGGTGCCGAGTGCGGGTGGCTACTTTTCTTTCTTAAGTTTTCATATATATATAGATATGTATACACATACGGTTCAGGACGGCGGCGGCGACAGTTCATATCATTGCTATCGCATTAATACTGAGATTGTATTCCAAAAGAAGGCAAGCGTGACAGGAGAACCTGATTGTTAAGTGGGTATATACAATTAGGAAGTTTGTGGGCATAACGTAGCCATAGCAAGGGTAGGTTTCGGGTTAATTGAGCAACAAGGGAAACGCCTTCGCATTGCGTTGGGCCCAGTCAGGCTAATGATGATGACGAAAACTAAGAAAAGCGGCTCAATCACGTATACACCCCCTTTGACTATCTTAATGTGAATCGGTAAGCGTAACAAACCATACTCTCTTGGTGTGCTTCAAATCGGCTGCACCTAGAGTAAGAGTAAACAGAACACAGAACATGCCACGAGAAAAGCAAGTTTCGCTGAGTGTAGGTTTCTCAGACCGTAAGCCTTAGAAATGAGAGCTTGTACATCATCAGAGCTTGTACAATTTTTATGGGTATGCAACAGCTACAGCATCATTTCGCATGGATGCGCCTACGTTGACGTCTAGTGGCACATCTACATCGCAACGATTAACGCTCATGATCATGTTTTAGGCGCTGTGGCAGCTGAAGATGTTAATAATATGCCTGGAAACAGCATATACCTTGAATCCAGCGCAAAGATAAAAACAAGCATATAATAAACACTAGTACTCGAATATATTTGATCGCAACGGACAACACACAAGAAGACAGGACGACTATGATCACTCACTGCCAACTGATTTTATTCGGAATAAAACCAGTTGGCAGTGAGGGCTTATATATCGTCCTCTCTTCTCGCGTGTTGTCCGTTTGCGCTCAAATCAATTCCAGTGTGAACCAGCGCACCCAACAAAGCACCTTATTGAACTGGTACTCGATATGCACTTCTTCAAAGCACCGTTAATTTAGTAGAGGCACGGCATGTTGTGCGCGTCAAAGCCGAAAAATACGGTAAACACAGCCTCTGCTCTACGCTACCGCACTTCGCTTCCGCAACACCATGGAGGCCGAGAAACACGGGAGGCAGAGCAACACGGGGAGAATATCCACGCTGTGGCCAGCGTTGCTCGCTGTCACCGAGACACCCTACCTGCATCGTCCCCAAATAGCCCCCCCCCGGAACTCATTACATAGTTTCATGAGTCTTTCACTCTTCTGCTCACAGACGGGGGCACCACTCCGCTCCGTCAAGAGACGGAGACAGGTGTACCAGGGCTTTGGGTAGCCTGAAATCCCGAGTCTATTCAAGCCGGTAAATCGGGCTCGGGTAGGCATACGTATTCTCACCTCGGGTTTGGGCTGGTCCGGGCTGCTTTGTTCATTATCGTGAGGGCCTAACTAAGCACAAAGCCAGAATCAACTCTTGGATGTAAGCATTGCACCAGAATTGTTTTCCAGAATGCAGCGACAGCATACAAGATGCGTGTTGGGATAATCCATGGCAAAGACTGGCAACCTGCGGCCAGTGGGCCACATTTCAGTTTCAAACACTATATATGAGAACATCCCGCCCCCTTACCTTGTCATATATACGTATCTGAAGGCCGACACGGCAGCTTTGACCTCGAATGGTGTGTCTTTTGCAATCTATATTAGTAAAATTGCACACTTGCCCCTGCCTCCACAAAATAAGCATGATTTTCATTTCGATTTTGTAGATTCTGAATGCCCTGAATTTTCGCCCCTTCTCTGCAAGGCTCCCCCTCCCCCCGATTCGCCATACGGCCCTCACTGTGTCAGCTTAATGCAAATTTTGCCCTCCGCTTCAAAAGGCGATAGCCTACCATTGACCCATAAAACCAGACTCCTGTCCTGTATCTGAGGTTCTAAACTCCTGATGGAATAAGCAGATCTTAATATTTCAAGCTATACCTATACGTTAACAAAAAGATATTGGCAGTTGCGGCTATACCATTGCGACTGGGCTAGCAGCAAACGGAACTTCAGTTCGACGGGACATGTGACGCGGGAGCACTGCATTTCACTGAAGCCCGGATCATTGTAGACAGCTTGTCATTGGTACAAGACAACTTCTAATATTATCGGGGCAGACTATGTGCTGGGCTCGGGCTGTTCGCACGTCGTACCGGACCGGGCGGGCCCGCATCTCTAGTCTCGAGGTCTGGCGGGTCTTCGAAGCAGATAGCATGGATCGGGCCGGGCTCGTGCTCGGAAATTCAGCTCATGCGGGAGAAAAAATATGAGAGATATAAAACGCATCTAGTGGAACTTTGCGCTTATACTTCGCTGGCGTAGTTGACATAGCGCCGTGCACCTATTATGACTGACCGAGAGATGCGGGTTTGATTTCCAGCGGCAGAAATTTTTCTTCTAGTTTTCTTTCTCATTCGTTAGTGTCATTTTACCAATGTCGTTTCCATAACGGAATTATAAAACTCTTTCACGTTGAAATAATCTTTTCAGAGCATAAATGTCCGCAGTATAACGCAAATAGTGCCACTTTCGCAATATATATTTCATCATATGTACTGCAAAAAAACTGCGCATAGAAGAGTTCTGCGTGTGCATCGGTCGTGCAGCGCAAGTTTACCGGTTAAGGCGTATATGTGCTAAAAAAATCTCATTCCATTTCAAATATTCCCTCCTTGCAACTACTCTGCTACTTTAGGAGCGTGCAACAGGACTTCGCAAGTAAATTACTCTTGACGTTGGTGTTATTTGAGCCATAATATTCTGTTTCGTCGTGCAGCCGTCGCATTGTTCACGCAGCATACGCAAGACGGCTCTGCCCGGCACGGCCCCGCCCACATACGGCCTGACGACTCCAAGAGGCTCATCACGATCACCACGCTGGCACTGGCCGTGGTGTGCGCCTTCACAATCCTGTCGCTTCTGCTACCGTCAACCAGGCCGCAGGGAGACGTGTCACGCTGGTGCGACACCAGCGACTGTCGCCAGATGTGACGTTGCTCGCGCACGAGCTTAACCACAGCGTCGATCCGTGCCATGACTTCGACGCGTACGTGTGCTCCACGTGGAAGCCTGACGACCGGTTTCCCCGGGTGTCCTAGACATCGCTGGAAGACCTCAGCATCTCCTGGCTGGACGGCTTGCCTGAGCTGCTCGAAGAGGGAGCCAAGGTTGCGTCGCTGGCCGCTAAACCACTGGCCATGGACTCCTCGTGCGTGGAGAACAGTGGCGCTGGCGAGGCGGACAAGGGTTTGTTTCTCGAGTTTCTCAGGGCTCGCAAACTGGCCTGGCCCGACAAACCACGTGGGGGCGTCCGTGCGCCTACTGTGTTCGTCGACTTAGCCATGAATTGGGAGATGACGTTGTGGATGCGCGTCCGCGTGTTGAAGCATCCGTTCACGCCCGGTGCACGGTGGTTCCTTCTATTACCTGGTCAGAGGAGCGGCGTGCGGCGGCTGTTCGCAGCGATGCACGAGTACGTCACGTCTACAGGCGACTACGCAAGGTACATATATCTTCATTTTACTTGTATCATAACGTTGTGCGTGCGACGTCATAGGCTGGCGAACTCATTCTTGAGTCAACTCAATCGCACACACTCAGATCAAACCAACGTTTTTAGTATCTAAAAACGTTGGATCAAACCTTGAGCCTGAGTCTGAGAAGGTCCGGATGAGTAATATTTTGGCGGGTCTGAGTGAGTTCGGCTGAAGAAAAGTTTGGCGAGTCTAACTCCGAGTGAGCCCAAAGAGCAAGATGCAATTCTTAAGTGAGTCCGAGTGAGTTCCGCATTTTTTATCGACCTA
The DNA here is from genome assembly GCA_013436015.1 of Rhipicephalus annulatus. Taxonomy (NCBI): domain Eukaryota; kingdom Metazoa; phylum Arthropoda; class Arachnida; order Ixodida; family Ixodidae; genus Rhipicephalus; species Rhipicephalus annulatus. Next base: position 46,578 of record WOVY01002347.1, read on the forward strand.
TTGTCGCGCCTACTCATCTTCAGCATTATTATAAGCCATACGTGAAATCACATTTGTACTCATACCTATTCTCACGCATTAAAGAGCAACATCGTTCATACACGATTTCGACATTTACTCGTCAGATGTGTGAATTACGTTGAAGGGGTTCCTTGACATCCCCCCCCCCGCCAACTCTTTAAAGAAGTTCTTGATAAACATATCAGATCTTGTCATCTCAGTAAAAATTGTCTTTATAATTCTATGCGACCACTCGTAACTCGTATTCCAAGCAACTATATCAAATGGCACCCAGAATAGAAACGATTACGTTAAATATCTGCGTTCCACTGCAGGATCCCGCTGCAGTCTTCGACTATGGGAGCCTGTATACTTTTCTATAACAACATTTTATTGTGTAAGAATTATAAATGACTGACCGACGAAAGCGTATTGACACCACAGTCAGACAAGCTAACCATAGGCTAATGGACTCGTGAGTCGATCCCTGGAACTCGAACTCAGATTGAGCTCCGAATCAGACTCCAATGAGTAAGACTTTGGTGAATTTGAGTCCGAGTGGGTGAGTCCGAGTGGGTGGGGCAACACGATTGAGTCCAAAGTGTAAAATATATTTCACGAGTGAGTCTGCATGAGTTCCACGATTTCTTCCGCCCTACGGCGTGCATACAGAAACCCATAGAAACATGTAAGCTCGATAAGATAGAAAATTGGTAAATGCGGAGAGCCGCTGGAGCAGCATTTTGGCAAGCGCGCTTGTCTTCATCAAGACTGCAACATGACGTGGCGGTCTTGAAAAAAAAAGCGAAGTATGGGAGATTCCACGTAAGATCGAACAAAGCATGTCCAGTCGACGCCTTAATTTTTTCTCACACTTTTATATATTGCTGCCCGATGAGTGGAAAGAAGAGATCCGCGATTGGTTTTGCCAAAAAAATTTTTTTGAAGCACAGTAAATCTATAATGACGAAAAAATGGAGTGCACGCTTACTTTCTGTGCTGTTTTTTTCGACTTTGGCATTGAATTACACAAAATATAAAAATCTACCTATATCAATCTCGTCTAGGTAAATATAGGCGTATTAGGGCTGATGTGAAATTATTTTTCGCTTATCTGGATAGCGCAGATATTTCTTTTGATCTCAAAACTCACCCAGAAAACGTCTTTTGCCTACATTACAGGACTTTCAAAAAGGGCCGACGACAAAACGGTGAAAATTCCGCATTACTTCCTCAGCATGCTTATTCTTGGAACTGCCAAAGGTTATATTGATAACAGTTTCCAACAAAAGGCACGATCACGCGAACTTCAAGAAACCAGCATGCAAAGGAAACTTATGGCAACAATTAAAAAACACTTTTGATATTTCTTAAACTTTCTGCACTTATTTTCTTGCACATCAGCTTTCACAATCAATAAAAATGTTTCATAATGTGATTTCACTTGCAGTTACGACCCGTTAAAGTGTGCGAACGATGGCGTCGCGCTGCAAACCATGTGCACGCTTGCTACAGTACAGTGTCAAGAAATATACTGCCTAGTGTGCTGAGCGCCGGCTAGGAGATGGCCCCACAGCTGATGACTGCCGGCAGCGTCCGCATGGTGTGCTGCTCTGCGAATGGGTGCATTTGCGTTCAATCATTGATTGATTTGTGGGGTTTAACGTCCCGAAACCACCATATGATTACAAGAGACGCCGTAGTGGAGGGCTCCGGAAATTTCGACCACCTGGGGTTCTTTAAAGTGCACCCAAGTCTGAGCACATGGGCCTACAACGTTTCCGCCTCCATCGGAAATGCAGCCGCCATAGCCGGGATTTGATCACGCGACCTGCGGGTCAGCAGCCGAGTACCTTAGCCTTGCACTAGACCACCGGGGCGTGGCTTGCGTTCAATCGTTGCGCTCCGCAAGCGCTGCGAACCCTGCAGGGGTACGAGCTGCGCGAGGCCAACTATTATTTACCTGCATTTTCGGATTGTTTTTTTTTGCATAATGCTTTATTGTATAAGAACTACTCGATTGTTTTCACAGCACTGGCGCTTTGCAATACCAAATGAAGATCATTTCGTGGCATACATTTCGCCATACGCAACTGCCCGCAAAAAAAAGACGCAGATGCCACGTAATTTGGGAATCAATGCTAAGAAAGGTGACTCTGTTGTAATTTTTTATTAAGTGAAACCTTATGAAGTTGCGCTAAATATATGCAAGAAATTGCATAGTCAACACAGGAGCCAGCATTGCCGTTTCACGAATATTTGGCTCTTGCAAAGTATTTCGAAGACCCTAAGTAGACGTAGGTGATTATTAGATAGATAGATAGATAGATAGTAAGATAGATAGATAGATAGATAGATAGATAGATAGATAGATAGATAGATAGATAGATAGGCGTACGGACACACAGACGTACGGATAGACAGGCAGATGGACAGACAGGCGGACAAATGGACAGACGGACGGACAAACGGATGGACAGACGAACGGGCAGATAGATAGATAGATAGATAGATAGATAGATAGATTGATAGATAAATAGATAGATAGATAGTTAGATAGATAGATAGAGAGATAGATAGATAGATAGATAGATAGATAGATAGATAGATAGATAGATAGATAGATAGATAGATGCTCAAAGTGGTTACAGTGCGCAAAGCAATTAATTTTAAAAACCATTGACATTAACACCACCAGAGTTATTTTTTTAATGTGCTTTGCTCTTGAGAGCAATAATTATCAAAGAAGACTTTTAAACCTTTACCTCTTAGCCTGCATTCCATTAGGATTCGAGTGAAAACAAAGAATGATAACATGGTTATTAATAATCTGACACTCGCCGCCTATGATACTCAAAATGTTGTCGGAAAGAGAGTTCGACGTTGACATGGGAGAAAAACTGTGTGAATGAAATTCGAAAGGGTATTTTCAATTTTTGAGATAAATATGAATAATGAAATTTCGCCTAAACAGCGATTTCATTCCCGACACCGTTCACCCTAATCCGAAAAGATAGCTTGGTGGGGTCACTCTCAGAATGCTTTTCTCACACGACAGCCTTCGGATTCTTCCCTCTTGATCCTACTTTTTCATTCAGGAAACCGTGCTGGATCTGTTAGTGCGGGGAAGAGGACACCTTTTCCTTGTTCGACCGACAACTTCTTTGACAGAGCGGTACAATACACGTCCTTTATTTGCGTTGCCGCTTAGCTTTTAACACCTCAGAGTGTTGCAGTGCACATTAGGAGCCGTCGAACTTCACAGTAAATCAGATGGCAGCTGTCACACACTGATTTTAAACGTGGCGAGGCTCCGGCAGCAACAGGACGAGAGGAATTTCGCGCGTTCGTGCACCCTCTCGACACGCAGCCCCGCTTGTGGCATCTGAGTGCAGTCATCACATGCGGGGCCACCCTCTCTCGTACGGAATGCGGGCGCTCAGCACATTAGGCAGTATATTTCTACGCACTGTAACTACAGTGTCTAGAAATATACTGCCTAGTGTGCTGAGCGTGATGACTGCACTCAGATGCCACCATCGGCGCTGCGTGTCGAGAGGGTGCAGGAACGCGTGAAATTCCTCTTGTCCTGTTGCTGCCAGAGCCTCGCCACGTTTAAAATCAGAGAGTGAGAGCTTCCATCTGATTTACTGTGAAGTTCGACGGCGCCTAATGTGCACTGCAACACCCTGAGGTGTTAAAAGCTAAGCGACAATGCAAATAACGGACGTGTATTTTACCGCTGTGTCAAAGAAGTTATCGGTCGAACAAGGAAAAGTTGTCTTTTTCCCCGCACTAACGGATCCAGCACGGTTCCCTGAATGAAAAAGTAGGATCAAGAGGGCAGACAGAAGGCCTAAGCCGAAGGCTGTCCTGTGAGAAAAGCATTCTGAGAGTGACTCCATCGAACTATCTTTTCGAGTTAGGGTGAATGGTGTCGGGAACGAAATCGCCATATAGGCATAATTTCAAATATCAGTATTTATCCCAAAAATTGAAAATGCCCTTTCAAATTTCTTTCACACACTTCCCCCCCATTCCCCCGTTTCAACGTCAGGCTCCCTTTCCAACAACGTATTAATATATGCTGCGAGTGTCAGATTCTTCATTAGCATGTTATCATTTTTTGTTTTCGCTCGAATTCTAATGGGCTGCATGCTAAGAGTTAAAGGTTTTGGGATCTTCTGTGATAATTCCTGCTTTCAAGAACAAAGCACATTTTTAAAAATGACTCTGGTGGTTATACTGTCAATGATTTTTAAAATAAATTTCTTTGCGTACTGCAAGCACTTTGAGCATCTGTCTGTCTATCTATCTGTCTATCTATCTATCTGTCTATCTATCTATCTATCTATCTATCTATCTATCTATCTGTCTGTCTATCTATCTATCAGTCTGTCTGTCTATCTAATCTGTCCGTCTGTCTATCTATCTATCTGAATATCTGTCTTTCTATCTGTATATCTATCTATCTATCTGTCTGTCAGTCCGTCTGTCTATTTGTCTGTCCGTCTGTCTGTCCGTCCGTCTATCTGTCTGTCCGTCTATCCGTGCGTCTGTCCGTCTATCCGTTCGTCTGTCTATCCGTTCGTCCGTCCTCTGTCTGTCTATCCATCCATCCGTCCATCTGTCCCTTCGTCTGTCTTTTCGTCCGTCCTTCCGTCTGTCTGTCTGTCTGTCCTGCCTTCCGTCTGTCCGTCCGTCTGTCGGTCCATCTGTTTTTCTGTCCATCCGTCGGTCGGTCCGTCTGTCTGTTCGTTCGTCTGTCCCTCTGTTCATCCGTCTATCTATATATCTATCTACCTATCTATCTATCTATCTATCTATCTATATACTATCTATATATCAAATATATAGATAGATATATTTCTGGGTGCCCTCACGATCACCCCCTTAACTTAGGGTAAACCAAAATTAGTGCGCGTAGGTAAGATTGTTTAATGAATATGACTCGCTGGTCCTGACATGAATAACTCACAATCCCATCACGTACGCCATCAAACCTTTCTCGCCACATCTTTTTTAATGCGCGAGCGTTAAGCTGGCATGGGCAACATTGATCCTACGAATGCAAATAACAAATGTTGGTGTCCTACTACAGGAATCGAAGCCGAGAAATCTGCATGGAAACCAAGTATTCTGTTGCAGAGCCACGCCAGGTCTTCGAAATACTTTGCAAGAAGAGCCAAATGTCCGTGAAACGCCAATGCTGGTTCCAGGGTTGATTCTCCGATTTCTCGGATATATTTAGCGCCACTTCGTAATGTTTCACTTAATGAAAATTACAACAGAGTCCCCTTCAATCAGCATGCTTTGCACAGAATTGATTCCCAAGTTACGTGGGATCTGCCTCTTTTTTTTGCTGGCAGTAAAGGATGGCGAAATGTACGCCACGAAGTGATCTTCATTTGGTATTGCAAAGCGCCAAAACTGTGAAAGCAATCGAGAAGTTCTTATGCTATGAAGCCTTGTGTAAAAAGCACTCCGAAAAGGCAGTAAAATATTTGGCCTCGCGCGGCTTGGCCCCCTGAAAGCTTCGCAGCGCTTTCAGAGCGCAATGATTGAACGCAAATGCATCTACTCGGAAAGCAGCATGCCATGCGGGTGCCGCCGGCAGTCATCAGCTGTGGGGCGGTCTCCTAGCCCGCGCTCAGCACACTAGGCAGTATATTTCTAGACACTGTAGTATTACGTCAGTTCGAGTGTTCGCGCGCTCTCGAAGCACCGTCGTGGTAAAACTCGGCAGAGACGCAGTTCAACTGGTTATCTTGTGAGTGGTGTCTACTGACGCTGTTCCGACAACCGTGGATGTCCGCTTTCAACGGTCATTTTAAAAGCGCAGTGCTTTAATTCTTAAAACTGCGGCCGCTTGTCTCGGCGTGTGCTGCGCAATGATGGAGTACTGCTATGTGCTTCTATGTGATCACCCACCCGTGACGTTATCTTTCAAAACTATCTTAGGGACCCGAAGCTAAGGAAGAAATCCACAAGTACTGCTTACTGGGTGAGCCATGATAAAATATTGCTTTAAGCGCAGCTCAGATTTCAGCGCGAAGAAGAAATGCTGAACACCCGAACTAATGAGTATCACACCGCGGAAACTACAGATGACGAGCGAAGACATCCACAGTTTCACTTTCTGACCAGCAATGTGGTTGGCGGCATCGGCAGCTTATCGGCCATCTGGGAGGTTTTTTGGCGCTGTAAATTGGGCTACAATTGAACAAATTGATAATTGCACTCAAAAACATTCGTTTAGGGCGTTAGTTCACCTTCGCGAGGCTGTTTTTTCGACAAAGTGTTTGCCCGAACCAGATGACCCGCGCACAAGAGCAGCGGCTGCTGCAGCTCGGCTGAGAGGGGAGTCCACAAACTGACGTCACACGCGAGAGCACGCCACTCCGATCTCGAGGCCAATATTTCAGTTTCAAAAAACGCAGCTCTGAAATACATGTTTACTGCACTGAGGACACCAAAACTGAGATTTTTTGGTCACGGAAGCGGTCATGAGTGCGGAATTACCGAACAAGTGCGCATAGTCCGCCGTGTTCCGGTGTGAAGAGAGCCATCTTGTGCAAGACTGGGCACAATTAACGTGTGGGTCTGAAGATTGTTTGTGAGTGCGTAAAACTCCGAAATTTGGCATGATATGGTATTGAGTAATTACTTCTTGCCACTGCAAATTAGCAGTAATAAACACGGTATAGTGAATGATTAGAAATGATTGTTGTACTCGTGGCGTTCCTTGAGGCACTGTGACATCAAGCTGTGACGTATGAGTTGGCAACTCTGCGAAAATTTCGTTTCTTTAAAATTAGTTTCTTGTGCTTCGAATGGTAGTCTGCAGAGTATTTTTGTTAGAGGGTATCATTTATCGCCATGAAACGCACAGGAGAAGAGAAAACAACGATCACTGTCGGAATCAGATGAAGTGTCAGAAGCGGACTGTGCGCACGGCTAGAGTTACCTTAAGTCACTCTAGCACGGCCAGCAAAAGTCATCTGCCGTCGTCATCTTAGATAGACAGGCGGATCCGGTTGTCCATAATTTTTTCGTTTGTTCCATTTGTATTTGTCTCCTGGGGCGCCACTTTCACGGCATTTCAGTGAGATCAATTCACGCAGCCCAGTTTCTTTGGCAAAAGCGGTGTCACCCGCTTGTGAGAAGCGAGCGCTCGCAGCTTCCCGGCGAGAATTTTCATGGTACTTCCCATTGAGGGAACACAGGCAAGTTTCAACTTCTCCGTCGACGCCTTGAAGCGTTTCTTGTGTGGACGCCGGATGCGGTCGGGGAACTTGAGCTACAGACGGCGAATCTGACCATAGCTGACTGCCTCTGTTTACGCGCCGAGAACGTGCGCTGAAATTCCACCATGCCACACCAGTCACCTCGGGAAGCTTTTGTTTGAATATATAAGTATACGCATTGTAGACGCGTTTTTTGTGTGTGTATTTCCTTTAAACACACACACACAAAAAATTGGCCCCGTATCTGCATGTTAATATGCAAATGTCGTCGAAAGACGATAGTGTTGCGTCTCAAGAGATTGAAAAAAACGTTTATTTGATGTTCTGGGCAAGAAAATATGTGAATGCTATTCTGGAGGCACTGCGATAGAGAGACGGGCGTGCGCGTCCATCTCAGAGGTGATAAGGTGTAGAACGCAAGGCGACGGGCAGGGGCCGACACTGTGTCGTCTTAGCAAAGCGTTCGAAGCACTCGCCTTTCCATGCAAGCGTTGCATGGTCACCGCAGCGAGATGAGTGCTACGGTCCTTAAAATTACTTATGTATGCCTTTTCTAGTAAAATACGAACATGCAGACTATGTACGAAATGTTATGGTACCTTAGATATGCGCAATATTTGCTTTTTAATTGACAATCACACACGTATGAACACTCATCCTTGAGCAACATTGGTGGGCGCTGGGGACGGGGTTGGCCGTTCGAGGTATCGGCAGGTGCTGTTTAGAGTACCCGGTTCGCGGTAACGGTGGACAGACAAATGTACAGACAGACAGACAGACAGACAGACAGACAGACAGAGAGACCAAAGTTTTTGCACCAATGGTCCCCAAGAAAGACTATAGTCTTTAAAAACAAATCGATATCTGCTACGTCTGCATTTCTGATATGCCGTGTTAACAGCGCATGGCTGTGATGCGAGCAAAGGGCGGATAAAATAGCGACACTCCTACGCACATTCGTGGAATTTACGCCCGGCAGTGTCGCAATCTATCCGTCTGAGTACACGAAGACGAGCCCTCTTTACACCGGAACGCGCCGGACTGCGCTTGCTTGCTTGCTTTATAATTTTTTCTGCGGTAATGGCCGCTCCCGTGACCAAATCATTTCAAAATTGGGGTCCTCAATGGAGTCGACAGCCATTACAGTGCTGCTTTCCTTTTGAGAAACTGAAGTATAGGCCTGCATTCTACAATTTCCTATCTTTGCACAAAGGCATTATTTGACGTGGCGTAACTGCATGTGAAACCATATATTATGCAGCATGTGTTTATTGATTGTGATAGCGGACGTGTTATATAAATAGGGGGAACGTTTTAAAAATATCAAAAATGTTTTTATCATCGTTGGAAATTTATTTTGCATGCTGTTTTCTTGAAGTTGGCGTAATTGTATCTGTTCATTGAAAAGTGTTAATAATATAAACTTTCGCAGTTTTACAAATAAGCATCTCTGAAAGGAAAAGGAAACTTTAACCACTCTGTCGAAGCCCCTTTTTGAAATAAAGGTCTGCAAAGTAGACAAAGGAATGTTTGCTGGCTCAATTTTGATAATTTTTAATAAAAATATCTACGCTGTATACCCATAGAAGCGAAATATATTTGAACATGAGCGCAAATCCACTAAAATTTAGCTAAACAAATTTGAGGTACGTCGCTTTAACATATTTTGTGTAAATATTCTCCACGGTCGAAAAACAGCAGAGCAGGTGAGCGTGGCACCCCACCTCTTTGAAATTATTGATTTCCTGTGCCTCAACATTTTTTTTCGGTAAAACCAATTGCGCATCTCTTCTTTCCACTCATCAAGCAACAATGCTTTGTTGGACCCTACGTGGAATCACACTTATGACAAAACGTTGAATCCTGCAACTACCCGTTTTAAAGAGTTCTGAGATTTCCATCTGTTGTGTTTGCGCTTCTTTTACTATGCTATATCAATTCCGTAATGTCCCATATATATTACATATATATATATATATATTACATATATATATATATATATATATATATATATATATATATTTCGACCACGCAGCATACAGCCTTTAGCGTACTAACGACGAGCTAATCATATGCACCATTTACCGCAGGTGATACGAAAAGCCTGGATGGGCCTCAGTATCACCCTCGAGATCACTACAAGAGCATGCTTTAAAGGTCGTCACTCCGCGCTTAGAGGGTTCTGGAATTGGGAGCTCAGAACACTGGTGTCTCAAGCCACTTTGAGTATGCGTGTTCGAAAGACCAACAGAATTTCACAGTAGTCAAAAATTCACAATACGTCACACGTGGCCAAATTAGGATTGGGCTAGACGCAGGCCATGTCAAGTTAATAGCCACGCTGCGTATGTGCTGTGCGGCTAACGACCCACGACTGATTTCTACTTTTGGTTATGCGGTCGAAACATTTCTTGAAACAATGGCTTCAGCCTCAGGCTTCCCTTGTTGTTTTAATGCGAGCAACTTACCCAACGCCTTCCAAAAATTAGCTTTATTTATTCATTTCAATCCTCCAAAGGACCTGCCGACTAGACATTGCAAACGGGCGATATAAGTAAATAGATGCATAGCTCGGGTTATTCGTTATATACACGCTCTGATTGCACTTCACGCTTTTGGTGTGGAATTTATGTATGCCCAGGTATTGGGGTCTCATCTACCATTTCTTTATGGGTCAGCAACCTGGTCCCGAGTTCGAGATGGTCATCAAAGAAAGCGCCGAATCCCAAGGCGACGCGGTCGCCATACTCATACCGATGGCCATGCTGAGGTCTCACATGAATGCCTCACTGATCCGCAAAACCAGCGCGTCCTCCCACGGAAGCGTCGACATGTGGTTAGAGGCGCTCAGAGAAAATGACCAGTCGGTGGCCGCCGGCGACGACGTGCTAGTCGCCAATTCGGCGGCCCTGTTCGTCACCAAAGGCTACGTCGAGCGCCTCGGCGACGTCGCAGCCCTCATGCTCCTGTCCTGGGAATTCGTTCAGATGTACGTGCTTGCCCTCGACAAGAAGCTGCTCGAAGACGTCCTGAGAAGCGGCACGTAAGCGGCGAGCTACTTGGCTCTGCTGTGCGCGGCGCAGGTCGAGGCCGTCTACAACCCCGGTATTAGCAAAGCTCTACATGTCTTCTCGGATCACGCAGAAGGGAGAGGCGCTAGCGGCCTCCCTGTTAGGGACTCTCAAACAGAAGGCCATCGACGGTGTGAGCAGGATGTCTTCGCTGGACGACGCCGCCAGGCAGTTCTTCAAGCGGCAGCTCGCGTCAACCGTCGTCCGCCTCTGGCCGCCGGTGACTGTCAATAACTCGCTCGATTTCAAGGGACTCTACCCCGGCTACCCTCAGAGCGAGCGGTCCTTCGTGAGTTTTTGGATAAGCGCTCGTCAATGCTTTAGCGATCGTCTGCACGGAAAGCGCCGGAAAGACGCGTTTTCGATGCAGCCTAACTTCATCCCTTACCTCGCCAGCTACGACTCGTTCAAAGACACCGTCGGAATCGCAATGGCGGCCCTCACCAGAACCTTTTACTAGATGAGTGGCACTCCCAGCATGCTCTACGATGGTCTCGACTGGTTCTTCATGGCGTTCCTGCTGAGTTCGCTGGACGAACATAAGCAATACGTGCATCCCAACGGAAGCTTCGACGTAGCCGGATCTTGGCTGTCTGAGCAGTCGGCAGAGGCCCTCAAACAAAAGAAATACTGCGCCGCCCCTGCTCGCATGTAGCCGTAGTGGGTCTACACATCATCCACATCATCTTCGTGGAGCACCTCCGAAACACTTTCCAATTTAATCTGACTAGCGAACTCACCGAAGAGAAGGTGTTCTTCATCAGGCTATGTCGCGTGCTGTGCACGAAGAAAGGCAGTCTTTGATCTTTGGAAAGTTGCAAAAGACTCGTTCAACACTCCCGAGAGTTTTCACGAGCCTTCAAGTGTGACGGGAGTTGACTGTTAATAGTGCACAAGGAATGCCACTTCTTGCCTCTTGACTCGTAGTTGCCTCTTACACGAGGCATAAACGGCGACTGTTCTTGTTATGGTTAATACGTTTTTGGTAAGTCTACGTGTGTTAGTCGTATTCCTGTGCTATGAGTTTGGTGCATTTTAGGCGCAAGACGTCTTTCTTTGTTAGCGCAAGCATAATTTTTTTCTGATAGACGTAGAAGCAAAGGTTGTACTCTGTGAATGTAATTCTTTTCTTGTACCGAAGCCTTATAAAGCGATATCTGATATGAGTTATCCACAGGAGCAGATTATGAAGGCTTAGTTGCAGCCACTGCTGGCATATATCGCAGCTCTCACGCACAATGATGAAATACAAAAATCGAAAGCCATTCCGCGCTTGTGCAATTTGCGTAAGCCACGGAGCTGGTAAGCAAGCGACATTGCCAGGCGAAAGCAGAATCAGTTCACCTTTCTCCAGTTTCTTTACTTCTGTACTGCCCTCTCTCCACCTTTTCACTTTTACTTTTCTTACCACCACTTTTTATGTCCACTCGATGAAAACTCGTGGTGAGGCTTTCTGCATGGAATGGACACGGCGTAACGAGCATAATGCACCAGGAGGCCGCCGCGCCGCCACCGGTAGGGGTGACCCAGAGCCATGGATATTCTTCGGTAGAGTTTGGCGACTCTTTCATCACGCCGCTCTCCACACCCCGCCCCAGCGCTACCCTCTTTTCGTAAGGTAAAACCTCTCTCCTTGCCGGCCTGCTTGCCGGCATGCTGGTAACCATGGTCAAAAAACTCCAGGTCTCAGCGGAACGTGCAACATTGTCACAGCGAAATCTCAAAGAGCAGCTTTTCAGAGCCTTTTCTCAACTTTCTGAGTAACTGCTACAAGCACACTTGCTGGGTACCCAATATGTCATAAATATTTGTGTAGTATTCTGGCATTCACTATGCCAGAGAAGCGTGGTATCCACAACACACCTTCTAGGAATATTGCGCAAAAATTTTCTTCAGTGGCTGACGACGAATTATGCCTGAAGTGGGTATGCGCCGAAGTTAATAGGTGAACAAGCTTTTGTAATGGGTTGGATCACTGGACGACCCACTCTTTATGCAATTCGCATTCTGTGACACCTGGTTGTACCTCTGATGTTCTAAAACATTAAGCGTGCCTACGGCTTGTTTTAAAATCAGATCCCAGCGCCGGCGTGTCTCAGTGGTAGGATACTTGACTGGCACGCAGTGAACTCGGGTTCGAGTCCCATTGTGTACCTAAATGTTTTTTCCTACCGAGTTTTTTTAGGGACGAAGCTCCTAATGGCGTGGGTCTGTCCATCCCTTGTAGGTATGCACGTGACCACCTATAGTTCCACGTTTTCCGACTGCCCACTACTTCGTCCTTTAAAACATCCCATTATGCCTCATTACCGATCCAGCACTTCACAGGCCATAAAGCAAATACTATTGAGAAGTTGCCAATATGGAATGCATTATGGTCATTTACTTGTATCCAGGTGCGCGTTAAAGAACCATAGGTTGTTCCACAGTGTCTATCCCTTGTTAGTACGTGACCATCTATAGTTCCACCTTTGCAAACTGCCCACTACTTCATTCTTGCAAACATCCCACTACGCCCCATGACTGATCCACCGCTTCGCTAACCATAAAGCTGTTATAATTAAAGGGAAACGGTAGCAACATATAGCTACCACTTACGAAAATTAAAATTTATTGAATAAATATATACAGTGTTTGTGACGTCTTTCATGATTTAGTGGGCGATATTCGTGAATTGTTCACGCGTTAGCGATGAAACCCTCCAGCGCTTTGCCCCACTCATCATCATCATTCAGTCTGTAGATATTCTGAGACTTTTTCTCTTGTTTCCGGCGATATAGGTTACAGACACTGGCGGTGGTGTCTGAACACGGCACCTAACGTGACCTGTGTTCTGACGCAATAACAGCTTTCGCTACAAAAATAAGATGGCCGCGCTTCACAGGGCAACGTGACACTTTCACTTGGCGCTGTGCTGAAGTTTCTTGATTTAACCTCCCCTGTCCCAATTCTTCGCACCGCTCCCGTGTGTCGGCTTCATGCAGCTCGGCCTTCTGTTTTAAACGGTTGGCAACTACCAAATTTAGGCTATTTTACGTGTTGGAATTTCGTAGACAATACGTGTGCACATACAAGTATATTCCATAAGTTATCTCATGATGATGATGATGATGACGTTTGGTGTTTTGTGGCGGAAGGGCCATTTCTTGTGGCAAAGAGCGCCAGTTTATGGGACTATAAATGTGCACAATGATTGTGATAAGCGGCTGTATAAGGGCCTTAAAATTCCTCACACTAAGGCAGGTAAAAACATAAAGGTAATAAAATCAAGACTATGTTTAAAATATCTGGGTGTCAATGGATGGCGAAAGTTTATGTTAATGAAAACCGTGGTGGGCATGTATGGCATTTGCACAAGTGCCTTGATTGTTGATAAGACAGATGCTTGGGCTGGTTGGTGATTGGGAACCAATATATACAGCGCAAGAATACGAGTAGTTACGACGTAAGTAGAGACGAAGAGACAAGGACAGAAAGAGCGAAGAGACAAGGACAGAAAGAGCGCTCATTCTGTCCTTGTCTCTTCTTCGGTAGTTACGTCGTAACTACTCGTAGTCTTGCGCTGTGCAAATACCTTGATCATTCACACCCTTGCGTCCAAGGGCCGCAAGGCAAGTGCGTTGTTCAGTGTAGTAATCGCAGCGAAAACCTCTCTGGAGAGGTCGTTCTACGGAATTCCCGGGTATATGACGTGAAAGGTACGTACGTCTCTCAAAAAAGCTAACGTTTTATGTGTGAAAAATGATTCCCTACCGTTGAACATTGCAAGAGGAAATGTTATCTGTTGTCAGTAGGGTTATGGAAAGTGTTGTCTTCTCGTCTTGTCTAATTCTTTACACTGGATTATGTGAAGTACAGTGAGTACGTCTCCACATCTGTCACACAAAGGTGGATCACCACCATACCAAAGAAATGAATGTGTAGTGTATGTATGTCCTGTTTTTAACTTAGCAAGTATTACTTCTGTGTGGCGTGATTTTGATACTGGTGGCCAGTGTCCAAGTTGCGGCTTGATAACATGCAGTTTATTTCCTGTGTGTGTGTCCCATATTCTCTGCCAATAACCCCTCAGCTTTCGCTTTAGAAAAGGTTTCAAGTCAAGTGCAGGAATTGGTATCGATGTATTGGTAGCGGCTTCGTTGGCAGATCCAGCTAGCTGGTATACCAAAACGTTACCTTGTATTTTGTGGTACCCTGGCACCCAGCAGACTGCAACATGCTGTTTAGAGGAGTACACTTGGCATAAAAGTGAGTAAAGTGAGACATGGACGGGGTTTCGGTGCTTTTTAAGAGTTTCCAGAGTTTTTACTACGCTTAGGGAATCTGTATATATTATTGCCTTCTTTAGTTTTATTTGTTATGTGTTTAACAGTCGCAAGTATCGCATAAGCTTCCCCGGTGAAAATGCTTGTATCAGGGTGCAGAACGCCAGCTTTCGAAAAGGAGGGGCCAACGGCTGCATACGAGAAAAAATTGTTGGTCTTTGAGGCATCCGTAAAGAACTAAGAACATGAGTATTTCTGTTGTAGTTCTTGGAAGTATGTCTGAATATGTGCAATTGGTGTGTGCTTCGTACCCTTCAAGAAAGACACGTCGCAATCTGTCGCCTGCCACTGCCACGATGGTAGGCATGCTGTGGGAGCCATCAAACGGTGTTCAATTGGCACAACGGTTTCCTTCGCTAGGCCCCTTGCAAGGAGTGAATAGAGCTGTCTCATAGAAGACCGTTTTTCAGACAGCAAAACTTGTCGTGTCATTAATTGTCGAATGTGATTGCGATACTTGTCTGCATTCACAAGATAATATTTAAAAGACATGTAACATCTCTGTAGGTGAAGCGACCATTCGTTCGATTCCACGTACAGGCTTTCCACAGGGCTAATGGGAAAAGCACCCTTCGAGAGGTGGATGTCTATATGATGAACAGCATCAAGCATTTTAAGGGCAGTAGGTGTCGCAGACTGATATGCTCTTGCGCCATAGTGTAGGCGGGTACGGAGGCTTTTATATAAATTTATTAAACACTTCTTGTCAATTCCCCACGTAGTGCTTGAGAACACTTTTAGAATGTTCATGGCTTTAATGCACTTGTTTTTTAAATACTGGATGTGTGGTATGAAGGTTAGCTTGATGTCCAAGATTAGACCTAGCAATTTGTGTTCGGTATTAACAGAAAGACGTTGCTCATGCAATTGAATACCGGGTACAAGATGAATGCCTCTCTTCCTGGAGAAGAAAATTCACGTGCTTTTTTGTGTATTCAGTCAGAACGCGTTTTCTTCTGCTGATTCGGAGACTTTGTTCAAACCAAGCTGAACCTACCACTCACACATGGCCAGATTGCAAGATCTAAAGCCAAGCTGGATGCCGTCGACATATGTACAATAAAACATAATGCAAGAAATAGACAAGCGCAAATAGTTCATTTTGATAAGAAAAGGTGTGCAAATAAGTACACCACCTGGTGGCACGCCTGTTTCTTGGACAAATGTTTGGGAAAAAGCGCTGCCCACTCGAACCCGGGATGTCTGGTTTGACAAGTAACTTTCGATTATAGTAAACGATCGGCCAAGCGTGTCAAGATGGGGCAATTCTCCTAATATTTCAAAGCATCATGTTCTATCATATGCCTTTTCGATATCAAGGAACACGGTGAGAAAATATTGTTTATGAGCGAAAGTGTTTCTGATCTGTGCCTCGATACAAACAAGGTGGTCGGTGGTGGATCTACCCTCTTGAAACCCGCTTTGGAATTGGTCGAGCAAATGGTTTGTTTCAAGGAAAAGTACAAGTTGGCATTTTATTATTTCTGTGTAAAAGTTTGCACAGGCAGCTTGCAAATGCAAAAGGCCTATAACTCGAAACTGAAGAAGGGTACTTGCCCTGTTTTAAAATTGGAACAACAATAGCCTCTTTCCAGGAAGTAGGGATAGCACCAGAGAACCAGATAGCATAGTACAAACCAAGTAAGGTTTTTTGTGTTTCTATTGGTAGGTTTTTTAACATTTTATGCACCACACGATCAGAACCGGAGCAAAATTACTGCAGAAGTTTAGTGATGTTTGGAGCTCAGCTAAGCTGAAAGCTTGATTGATTGATATGTGGCGTTTAACGTCCCAAAACCACCATATGATTACGAGAGACGCCGTAGTGGAGGGCTTTGGAAATTTTGACAACCTGGGGTTCTTTAACGTACACCCAAATCTGAGCTTACGGGCCTACAACATTTTCACCTCCATCGAAAATGCAGCTGCCGAGCGAGTACCTTAGCCACTAGATCACCTCGGCGGGGACACCACTAAACTTTTAGTTTCAACTCTTTCATGTTAGTGATTTCCGAGTTACCTCATAAACAATATGTGGCCACAGAAGTTGGCTAAGTCCCACAACTCGCCAGGGTTCACTAAAATTGAACTATCGTCATCAAACGATTATGTCCTATTGTGCTATTCTAACAGAAAACCATCATCATATTGGGGTATATGCCATAGAAATTAAATTATTCTGCAATACCGAGATCCACAAAGAATGAAATATAGTCATCAAACGTGGATGTGCCAGACAGGGACCATCAAAAAAGTATATTCACCCTAATAGGTATGAGTCACAGGTATCTTGCAAGTTCTAATACTCTCAACTGAAGGCAAAAATATGCTCACAAATGGCTGCGAAGCAGTGAGGGTGAGCTAAAGAACCCAGTGCATACAAGAGAATATGGGGGGCTGAGAAGCAAAGGTGGCTGCGACGAGACCCCGAAGCAATAGACGGTCTACAGCAATGA